>CBVK0100094212.1:0-17364 GCA_900067695.1 Picea abies | reverse complement strand
CCGAATTTCGAACCTCAAGCTTGAGGTTCGGCGAACCCTGTGACTTAGCTGGGGGTAATGGGAAGGCCAGGATACTGACCTTTCATGTCCATTCCTTTCTCCCTTTTCTTTTCCTATTTTCATTTTTCTGCTTTATTTAATTCTTTGTTTTTCCTCTCTTTTGTCTCATTTAATTTTTAACACTTGCATTGTATTTTATCATTTTCCTACCCTCATTAATTGCCGAATTGCACTTAAGTACCGAGTCTTACGACCATTGCCTTGTGTTCAGATCCATTTCGGATCATTATTGGATTCACATAAGTTGGGTAGCCTATCTTCTGAAAGGAATAACAGGGCAAAAGGCCAGGATTTACAAATTTCAAAACTAGAATTCTTTTTAGTTTGCACAAGTAAAAGCTGCCTCTACCTGGCACATCTTAGCCCCAACCTGATCTATTCAGTGGAAATAAATTTGCTATAAAGGTTTGACTTAGTTTGATATTCATGAAAGTTTATTTTATTGTACCTCAAAAAATAGAGGTGGCAACTTGGCATGAATGGAAAAGAAGATTATTTACTTATGCTCCCTGTTCCTGTAATTTTTGTGGCTTACATACTTTTTGCCATTGTGTTCTAAGTTCTTAACTATATTCTTTTCTTACCTGGATAAATATTGAGCTTATTACAACTCTTTCATACTTTTATATGAAAATTGCTTGTTTATGTTCATTTTCTAATTTATATTGTTTATACTGTACAGTGGCAGTGTAGAAATTGATGGTTCCAATAAGGACATAGATGAGCAAGAAAAGTTATGTCCTAGAAAGAGGTACTGATTTTTTATTATGCCTTTTATGTTGTTCATACTGTGAGTAATGCTGTACCTTTCGGAATGCTTAATATCAAAGGTTTAGTATATACCTTTTTGTATACAGTTCTGTGCAAATGAGAATATTATTTAGGATTTCATCAGTTTTTCTCATTTTTCAAGCTGAAGTTTCATTTGAAAGGTTATTAACTATATTGTATCAACCTGGGAAATGCTAACTTTTAGTTTATTAAATTATACTGGAGTGAAAAATAACTGTATATTTCAAAACCAGAGAGATTTTGTCTTGCTATAGAACGTTAATTTTTTTAATTCAACAATAAAAAATCTTACCATTATAATTGTAAAAGCTAGAACAGCACTTTTTCATAAAGTTTTAAATGATAGAAAAACATTCTATATACTGAGTATGTCTTCGGAGCTGAGAATTGTTTTCAATTCCATCCTATTGAAGTTGAGGCAATAACCAACTTTTTCATTATGTATTATGTAGTTTATTTAGTGAGGTATTTGCAGGCCAAACATTTAGTTTCAGGAATTGCATAATTCAAGTCAAACAGATAATTTCCTGCCCAGTTGTCTCGATGGTATACAGAGGCCTTTGTTTTTGTTTTTGTTTCTACACTAGGAATTCCATATCAAATGTATCTGCATCAAGTTTAACCTTCCATAAGCATGGTTTCCTTTTGCTGAGGTCCAACTGGCAGGGATTTTCCAGGCTAGCTAATAGCTAACCTGAAGGTGATTGATACAGGCAGGAAAAATGATATTTTTTTGAGAATGGTTTTGGAATCCATCCTGAGATGTTTAATAGCCTAATATATGATCATTTTGTTGAAGTACTTAGCTCTTGCAAGTGCAATGCATCATCTCATCCATCCTTTTGGTGCTGGGAACCTCTATTTGATGGAAATTTTGTTTAACACACACAAGCCTACACATGTTCCCTATTTGTCATCTTTCAGGAATCAAAGTTGAGCAAACACATTTGGTAATACTCTCTTATACGACTCTTCTTAATTAGGTCTTTCATCTGTGTCCTGTGAACCCCTAGATTTGCTTATGCAAATGGAGGGTTAAGATAGTTTTCATCAAGCTGGTAGTCAGAGATAGGTTTTCATAAAGATCAGAGACAGGTTTTCATATGTTTTTAGGGGATTACAGTCCATATCAGAGGCAGAGGCGTTTCTGTAGAGAATCTAAACGAAACAGCGGAGAGAAGACAGAATTAAAGCAGAAAGTAGTCAATGGCAATCACACACAGTACACAGAGATTTACCCTGGAAACCCTTAGCCGGGAAAACTAGCAATCCTTGAGCGACTCCCATTCCTTAGTTGTCTTATCCATTCACCGAATAAAGAGTTACATGATTAACCTTGGTCCACACCTAAGACACAATTCATCGTCCTACTCCCTTGCTTTAGCACAAGAACAACACTACAGCCATCTGGCTTACATCTTTATGGCCATTATAGACTCACGACGCTATATTTCACTAACTCTTAGATAGTATTACATAATGCCATATTTATAGGCATCTACAACATGTAAAACCCTAATTTGTGGCGTCCAAAACTATTACAGATCCATGAAGATGATTGGCTGCGATCCTGAGAATCTCGAGATTCCGCTAAAGGTTTCAACCACCAGTTAAATACCAGTTGGCTACGAACCAGTCGACTACCAATTGGATGCCAATCAACCATTCAGTTGATCTCCAATTGGTTACCTTGTCGACCATCCAATGGACATCTAATCGACTCACCTGTCGACCTTCGACTTAACTTAACCATTCAGTCGATCATCCTTGACTAGTCAGTGGGTTGACTGAGTTTCCACTGCAAAGAATATAACAACCCACCATTCTCCCACTTGTTGTCTTCTTTGCTGCAAAGAATATAACAACCCACCATTCTCCCACTTGTTGTCTTCTTTGCAAAAACGGGAGAAACTAAACTTTTGTTCACTGACCCCGGGCAACAATGCCCATTGCCTCTCTACACCAAGAGAACTTCTCAGCATTCACAGACTTGGTCAAAGAGTCTGCAATGTTTTTCAAAGTGTCTACCTTCTCTAGCAACACCTTCTTGTCTTCCACCATGTCTCACGAAATGGTATTGTACATCAATATGCTACGTCCTGGAATGGTAGCTGGGTTCTTTGCCAAGAAAATTGCACTCTGACTGTCGCAATTTATCCTCATGGCTTGCTGTTCAAACTCAATCCCTCAATCCCTAAACACAATATATGCAACCAAACTGTGTCCTTGCTTGCATGGGTGGCTGCCATGTATTCAACGTCCGTTCTCGACAAGGATACTACTGCCTGTCTCTTACTCATCCAATTGATTGCTTCATCGAACATTCTAAAGACATATCTGTTGGTCAACCTTCTTCGATCAAGATCTTCAGCCCATTTGACATCGACAAAGCCATGTACATTCACTTCCCTGTTAGTTTCAGGTTTCCCTTGATAACAAATTGCATACTCTGTTGTGCCACACAAGTACCTGAACACTCTTTTGACAACAGTCCAATGCTCTTTCTCAGGTGTCGACATGTACCTGTTCAATACTCCCATTGCATACATCAGAATATTGACAACACTAGCATAGGGAACACGTGCCATGTCCTCTATTTCTTCCTATGTATTTGGACAAACACGTGCCATGTCCTCTATTTCTTCCTATGTATTTGGACACTGTTCAATAGTTAGTTTTACCCCTACAGGAATAGGTACCTTGACCAGTTTGCACTCCTGCTTGTTGGGACATTTTAAGACTGTTTCAACATACGTCCTCTAATTTAACCAAAATTTTCTAATTGCTCGATCTCTCTTGATTTCCATTCCAAGAATGAAGTTATCTGCACCGAGATCCTTCATGTCAAACTTGGAGGATAACGCATCTTCACCTCCTTTATAGCATCCATGTTGTTTCAAACCAGCAACATGTCATCGACATACAATGCTACATAGATGAAACGATTGCCTTCTTTCTTAGAATACACACAATGATCAACCTTGCTTCTCACAAATCCCAATTCGAGGATGTATGTGTCGAACTTTTGGTACCACATCCTTGGTGATTGCTTTAGACCATAAAGGGATCTCTTTAGCTTGCACACTTGCTCTTTCTTTCCCCTTACTGCAAATCCTTCAGGTTGTTTCATGCAGATTTCTTCTTCCAAGTCCCCTTGTAGGAACGTTGTTTTCACACCCATTTGCTTTATCTCAATATCAAATGCTGCATCCAGTGACATTAGTACTCTAATGAAAGTTATTTTTTGCAACAGGAGAGAATTTCACCGAAGTTGACTCCCTAGACTTGGGAATACCCTTTCGCTACTAGTCGAGCTTTGAACTTCTCGACTTGACCTATTGCATACAACTTCTTCTTGAACACCCACTTGCTATCGATGAGTTTCCTTCCATTAGGTAGCTCGACCAAATCCCATGTATCATTCTTATGCAAAGATTCCATTTCTTCAACCATGGCCTCCTTCCAGAGTTTACCCTTTGTTGAGTTGAATGCCTCCGTGATTGACCCAGGCTCATCATCAATGGCAGATAACACAAATGCAGAATGGAAATCAGATGGACATTACCTTTCAACTTGTTTATTTACTCGTCCATACGTCCTTACAACCAAAGTTTGTAATTCCACCTCTTCATCTGATTTAGTCGACTTATCTGAATCATGTTCTTCGTTCCTTAGCTCAAACACTAGTTTCTCTGGTTCTTTCTCCATTTGATCCTCTTCATTGCTGGAAGTACTTCCGACTTCCCTGAAGATCACATCTCGACTATAAACTGTTTTCCTCATCACCAGTCCCACAACTTATATCCTTTCATTCCATCCTTGTAACCAATGAAAATACACTTGATTGCCTTATTGTCCAACTTGTTCCTCTTTTTCTTGGGAAATGCGTAACAACCAAAAACTTTGAGATGTGAGAGAGAAGGCTTCTTACTAAACCATAACTCATGTGGAGTCATGTTGACTAGTGCCAATGAAGGAGATCTATTTACTAGATAATAGGCAGTGTCAAATGCCTCTGCCCATAATTCTTGTGCTAGCCCAACACCACTGAGCATGCTTCTTTCCTTTTCCATCAATGTCCTGTTCATTCTTTCAACAACTCCATTCTGCTGGGGGGTATATGGAGTGGTATTTTGGCATGCTATGCAATATTACTTGCATAACTCCTCAAACTTCTTACCACATAATTCACCTCCGTTGTCTAGTATCAACACCTTGATCTTCCTATCTATCTGGTTTTCCACAAGAGATTTAAAGTTTAAACTCTTTGAACTTATCGAAAATCTCAAATTTCTTTCCTAGGAAATACAACCATGTCTTCTTGGAGAAATCTTCTACAAAGGAAACATAATATAGAGATCCTCCTACTGATGGAATCGTTACAGGCCCAAATACATCAACTATGTATCAATTCCACAATCCCTTTTTCCCTTGTAGTTCGAGATGGGAATCTCACACGATTCTGTTTTCCACAGATGCAATGTTCATAGAAATCGACTTCTAAAGAACAATCAGGGAAACCTTCAACCATATATTTGCTGTGCATAGCTCGAAGTCCTTTTTCCCCAATATGTCCCATCCTTTGGTGCCATAACATGGTTGGGTCGAGTAGACGAGAAATAGTCGAGTTGGTCGTAGTTGAGTTGACATCATGAACAATTGTACTGTTGCATCTAGTCGAGTCAACACTCCCCAACAACTTGTACAAGATTCTAGTACGAACTCCTCTCATCAAGACCATCGTTCCTCGAACCATCGTGCATGAATCCTTCTCAAATACAATGTGCACACTTGCATCACATATTTTGTTGATAGATATTAGGTTTCTTGCCAAACTTGAAATTTGTAGCACACTTGGAAGGTTTCTCCTCCTCCCATTTGTTAGCATCAGTCAGAGTCTTCCTCGTCCAACAATCTTGGTTGTCGAATCATCTCCCAAGAATACATCTCCTCCTTCATACTTCTCATATTCACAGAATCATTCTTTGTGAGGTGTCATATGAAAATATGCACCTGAGTCAATCAACCAAACATCATGATTTGACTGTGTATTGGTCGATGCTAAATACACATCCCCTCCTTTGTTTGAATAATTCTTTCTCTCAGTCGATTGCTTCTTGTCAGATCCTTGACTTTTCTTAGCCACTTTTGACTTGCAACCCCTTTTGTAATGCCCAACTTTACCACACTTCCAACATTTTCTCGTCGACTTTAGCTATAATTTTGGATAGGGAGACTTTGCATGAGGAGGTGATATTTTTGGACAGCCAGTCTTAAGATAGACTTTACTTTATCTTCAGTCCAGTCAACACTACATGCAGGGTGCATGAGTTTGTCTAAACATGCAATAGGATAATCTTGGAACAGTTTATCTTCAGTTTAGTCAACACCACATGGAGAGTTAAGGAAGGGTGCATGAGCTTGGCCAAATATAGAACAGGGTGTCTCCCACTTAGTGAGAGTTAGAGACCTATTTATAAAAAATGGGTGGTTGATTTTAGCAATTTATTTATTATTGGACAACCACTTAATTTTAGAAGTGTTCTTACATGAATGAGGCGCCTTTTTTAGAGAGCTCATGGATCTATAAAGGAAGGGCGAATGACATTGTTTGGTAGAGTGTTTTAGTGAGCAATTAGTAGAATTTCTTTTCCATCTTCTTCTCTTCTCTTCTTGCTTATTGTACCTCTGCATAGAGAAATATCATTGTGATTAGTCTTGTATTTTGTTTCTATGGTGCAACCAATCTCTGGACTAATACAAAGATCAAGGTTGACTATGCTATTTTCTCATCTTTTTGAACTTGTTGATGCGATAATATCTCTTTGTGCAGTGGTGTAGGTGGTTTCTTTTGCCTCTAACTTGGTTGAATTTGTCATTTAGAGTGCATATTACTTCTTATTTTCCATTCATACTTAGTTATTGCAAACTGAAATTCTCTCATATATTTTAACTATCAAATTGCTACGGTCTTTGCTTGCTTAATTGTAGCAAAGGGCCATTATTTGTGTGCTGATTTATCATACTAACACAGACTTCTAAGTGATTTTTCAGCGCATGAACAATAGGGATGCCCCCCTGTGATTGGAAAAGCACCAATCCAAATGGAGAAACAGTTAGCTAGTGACCTAGGGCTGATTGTTTAGTAGTTATTACTCAAATTTTCTTTGTTGCAGGGCTTGGAATCATTGCTGTCCCGTAGTGCAGATTTGAGTGATAACATGTCTTAATCTCCTTATTTTTAATAATAAAGTCCCATCGGTTGCTTTGTTTGTGAGAGTCTATCATGGAATAAGATTGATATGGTGATTATTTTTTTCTGCAGTAGGAGTCCAAGGGGGAGTTCCTTGGGTATTATACCCTCATGCACCATCTAACATCCATCTGCAAGTCTCTCTCAACATATTCTTTTGTTTCACTCTTTTTGCCACTAAGGCATAGTACTCTTCTCCTCATACACATTTCATAAACTTCGTAGTGTACCTTTCATTTGGATTTCACTCTAGACAACATCAATTTGGAAAACTTACCATGTTGGATGATTTTTTTTTGCCTACCATAATGGATTGCGTACCAAATTGTCACCGTCTCCTAATCCCAGATGGCAAATATTTTTAGAAATCATGCCACTAAGATCTATCTAGTTCTTGTCTAAGTGTAATTGCATCTATTTTAGATTTTCACATTATGCCTAGTTTGGAACCAATTAATTTTGTATGGCTTCAGGTGTGCTTGTTTTAGGTTCAAATTTTCAGTGACCCTAGTAGCATTTGATCTTGGACATGTTCTTTTGTAACCATGGTTTTGCTTATTTTCAAATTTGATCTTGTCTTATCCTTAGCCTCCCTCCCCTAATTTGGTTTCAGCCATATCTTGCTAGATGTGGTGGTCTAGTGGGAGTGTCTCTCAATGGTCTAAAGTCAACTCCATATGCACTAGCCTTTTGTTCCATTTGTCCACATTTGCATCATACTAGCATTGAATTACCATCCATGATTTTCCTCTCTCCCATATGTGTAGTGTAGCTAGGGGAATAATATGGGGTACCTAGGAAGGTACCCAAGGGGAATAATAGTAGAGATGTATTGTTATGTATTAAGGCCACTTTAATAAATAAGGCCTAGTGTGAATGCAATAAATGTAAGGGGACTTATTAGAAGGTTCCGCTTCTAGAAGATTCCTTTAGAATGTTCTTAGGTGGTAAGTAGTATTATTATATTATATAAGGAGGTATGAGTAATGTAATGGGCATGTTGAGAAGTATTGTATTTGAAGCGGTAGCTCATTAGGAGGTTGCCCCCTCGAAGAGGCAAGTGATCAGGAATGGATCCCTTCCTTAATAGGATCTATTGTACTGTGTTGCCCTACCATAAAGGTTTGGATAAAGTGTGGGTTTTCTATATTGTTCTCTAGATCTTGTGTGGTGATTGTATTTGCAGATCTTTGGAACTTAACAAGTGGTATCAGAGCACTTTCTTCGGCCACGAAAAAGGGGGCAATTTATTTATTTTTTGCATGGTTTCAAAAGACAAAGAAAAAGAGGGCCGCGACCCTTCAGACAATTCCTTTAGCTTTTTGAGAAGAATTTGATGAAATTGGTTGTAGGTCTAAGTTTCCCTCAGAAAACTAACCATTTAAATTTATTTTTTTTGTCTGAATTGGAGTTCGGGAGGCAAAGATATTGCTGACTTAAAATCAACAAATTTTTAGAGTTTTTTTCGTGGAAGGCTGCACAATTTTGCTGATTTCTGTAGCAATTGGTACCAAATTCGCCCAAACAAATTGCAAATCTGAGTACCTCTCGCAAAATTAGCCCATTTAAAAAAATCATTTGAATCAGAGCTTTGGAAGTGAAGATATCGCTAATTTAAAATGAACCATTTTTAGGATTTTCGCGATGACGATGGGACTGCAGAGCTCATAACTTTTGACACGGTCCTCAGATTGCTACCAGATTAGTGCCATTGGATAGAGGATTTTCAGAGCTTTCTTTTGGTATATTATATGTGGTGTTTCCAATGTATATTCACTCTCGAATCCTCATGGGCCTCACGAAGTTCGACAGGAATTTGAAGCCCTCAAGATAGAATTTCACATGGGGAGACGTAACATCCAGGACAATCTGCAAGACATCAAGGACAATTGTTGAAATATTCAAGAGACTTTCGCTAAAATACAGGAGGGATATATTACGAAGGACATCGGGGACGAATATAATCACGAAACATATGCTTTGTATGATTTTGAGGCTGATTGTGATGATTGGTATATGGATAGTTGTCATTTATGGGATGACAACCACTTTCATCTTCTATTTGATGACTCTACACCACCTTATGTAGAGAACAACTTCGAGAGTAGACAAGAGATTTCTATGCATACTCTTTTTCAATTCTCTTATTCTCCAGTACTCATGGATGACATTTTGGCTGGCTCTACATATTGGGATCCACATGACTAGTGTAGACATTTGGAGCACCTTTTTCAGCTGCCTATTGAGTCCCGGTATCTTCAGAGGGGAGTTCACATATGAACACTTGGACATGGGACCCCAGTTTACAGTGGAGCTTGGACTACTTCAACATTGTGGCTAGAACTTTTACATGAAACCTTGGTTCTCGAGTCTATTTCAGCATTATGGTCAACACTTATCCATGAGACCCTAGTATATGGTTGTACTCCCCCATAGCAAGCATTGAGGACAACGGTTTCATAAGGGGGATGGAATGTAGTGTAGCTAGGGGAATAATGTGGGGTACCTAGGGAGGTACCCAAGGGGGATAATAATAGAGATGTATTGTTATGTATGAAGGGCACTTTTAATAAATAAGGCCTAGTCCGAATACAATAAATGTAAGAGGACTTACTAGAAGGTTCCGCTTCTAGAAGATTCCTCCTCTAGAATGTTCTTAGGTGGTAGGTAGCATTATATAAGGAGGTATGAGTAATGTAATGGGCATGTTGAGAAGTATTGTCTTTGGGGCAGTAGCTCATTAGGAGGTTGCCCCCTTGAAGAGGCAAGTGATCAAGAGTGGATCCTTTCCTTAATAGAATCTATTGTACGGTGTTGCCCTACCATAAGGGTTTGTATAATAATAAAGTGTGGATTTTCTATATTGTTCTATGGATCTTGTGTGGTGGTTGTATTTGCAGATCTTTGGAACTTAACAATATGGCATAAAAGCTGCACTTCCTTCATAAGGTGGTCTCTAAGTAGTTTGTGTAGGAGGCTAGTATCAATACCTCTCTCTATCCATATAACTTGTCCTTATTTTCCATGGCATCTTATACTCCACTTTCAAGCTTATCTGACAAGCAACATAAAACTATTTATGGCAGGTTGTTTTGATTATAGACTTTGAACCCATTTACAAATCAGAATGCAGTTTGCATTGGACTCTTTTGCAAATAAGTATAATTGAGAGGCAGGAGAATTCATCTTGTATTTGTGTGTAATTTGGTAATGCTTTTGTTTGAGGTTTGGAAACTCTTAAATATGTTTTAATTGCTAGTTCTGTGTACCAAAAATGGCCCCTCTTGGAGCCCCAGATTTCGTGACACAGCTCAGTGAATTTTTCTAGGTAAGAATTTCTCTTTCAATCTAAATGAAGATGTGCCAGGTTGTACCATACCTTTTCTTTCATGCTCATGCCTCTTTGAAGATATAGCCACTACATAATATCTAGCCGCAGTTGTGCTATTGAATATTTGACTCATACTGGATCTTGGATCTCCTTCATGTAAAAATATTACTGTTGTAATGTTATCCATTTCAATAAGACTTTACGACTGAGGTTACCATCTCAGTTTTTTGTTGAACCAAGAACCCTTTAGTCCACCTTGGCATAGTTGTTGCTTCTAATGAAGTAGAAATTTCATTACTGTCTCCTATTATTTGTCTTGTTTACCATTCCATGTCGAGTTCACCTGCATTACTACAATGGGTGGCCTTTTTCTTTGGTGTGCTGTTTCTTCCTCTAGATTTTCACTTTGTTGCCATATCTTTCCTCTCATGCTCATGCCTCTTTGTAGATATAGCCACTATATTGTAATATGTCTCTGCAGTCTTGTTATTGAATATTTGACTCGTACTGAATCTTGGATCTCCTTCATGTCAAAATATTACTGTAGTAATGTTATCCATTTCAAAAGACTTTAGGACTGAGGTTACCATCTTATGCACCGAGCTCAGGTTTTTTCGTTGAACTAAGAACCCTGTAGTCCACCTTGGCATAGTTTCTGCTTCTAATGAAGTCAATATTTCTTTAGTCTCCTAGTACTTCTCTTGTTTACCATTCCATGTTGAGTTCACCTTTATTACTAGAATGGGTGGCCTTTTTCTTTGGTGTGCTGATTTGTTTCTCTAGATTTGCACTTTGTTGCCTTAGGGCCTCCTGATTTGTCTTGAATAGACAAATTGAGGAACCAAAAACCAAAAGACCTTGACAATCAATTCAAGACATAAGGCTAGGTCAACCATAACAGTTAATTTTGGAGGATACACATACAATCATACAAGATCCAGAGATGTGAATAATAAGAAATTTTATCAAGGAGCCAAGTGTATGATGCCTTGACTACACTTTTAATTTTATCAAGGAGCCAAGTGTATGATGCCTTGACTACACTTTTACTCATGTATTTGGTAGTTAGACTCTACTGCACTCCCCATAACTAACTGACCACATAAGTAATACTAACATTACATGTGTACGAAACAAGAAATAATGTACACCTCCTTCACGTGGGCTGTAGAATGTGCTTCTCGCTGCAATACAGGGGAGCTGATGTTTGTCATTTTAATGAACAATGATTATCTGCTGCTTCATCGATGCAGTGTTTTTGAACTCGTGGACTTATTGGAACGATATATCTTTCTTGAGGAAATTTCAACTCTTTCCTAGTATTGCTTCATGTGTGCTTTCTATCCATTACATTTTTTAAAGTTTTGTGGACTTTCAGTGTTGAAAGCATGTATTTGTATAAAAATGTTGCATTTACTGGTAAGATTAGATAAAAATTTAAAATTGGCAGTTAGTTGTGGGACTCTACTCCAGTGTCTATAATTGTGTTGTGGATATGCAACACTTCTTACTTTATGAAGGGTTGTAAAAATGTTTCCTCTCCAAACACTCCGTAGCTACTGTAGTCTTTTGGGCTTGCCTTGCTCTTTAATTATTCATTTTCACTTGCTGGTAACAGGCCACGGGAAGAATCAAGTGGTGGACCTGGGTCAAAAGCTTGCCGTGAGAAGATGCGAAGGGACAGACTTAATGATAGGTTGGTACAGAATTTATTAATTTATCCATTATTCAAGGGTTTAGGTGTTTTTAGCTTTATCCATTAGGTTCTCTTCATTTATTTTATGCCATGCCTACCTATCTTGACTTATCTTGGAAATAATTTGGTAGCAATTTCAATTGCTCTCTGATTTGCCATGTAAATGATTCAGGTTCATGGAGCTAAGCTCTGTGTTAGAACCTGGTAGGCCTCCCAAGACAGACAAAGCCACAATTTTGTCTGATGCTGCACGTGTTATGAACCAGCTACGGGCTGATGCGCAGAAACTGAAAGAGTCAAATGATCACCTTCAGGAAACCATTAAAGATTTGAAGGTGGATTTTTTTCTCAATGTCTCCCTTTATCGGTTATGCTTCCTATATATGTACACTGTCTGCTTTCTCACTCATAAACTAATAGATAGGATTGTTATTCACTTGGCTGTAGGATAGGTGGGGGCTATATATGGACATCTTAGATCACTGGCTCCGGTTGCATTGTTTTATTGCCATTATATATATTTTAAGTCTTTTATCTCTTTCATGTGCAGGCAGAGAAAAATGAACTTCGTGATGAAAAGCTGAGATTAAAAGCAGAAAAGGAGAGATTAGAGCAACAAGTAAAAGCAATGACTTTGCCCTCAGGCTTTGTGCCACATCCTGCAGCATTCCATGCAGCTGCTGCTGCTTTTGCAGCTCAAAGTCAAGCAGCAGCCAACAAAACTATGCCCGTTCCAGGATATCCTGGAATGGCAATGTGGCAATGGATGCCTCCAGCTGTGGTTGATACATCCCAGGATCACGTGCTAAGGCCTCCTGTTGCTTGAAGCAGGCTCTTATTCTATATTCCAAACTGGTGCTACTATTTCTTTGGCCTGAGAAATGACCTTATTTTCTTCGGTATCCAAGTTTTAAATGCTAGGTTCCGTTGCATCAGTTCAATATTCTAATTTTTATATTGTGCCATAGAGATAATTGGGGACTAATTACATTTCATCCTGATGATGAAATGGATTGACTGCTGTATTATGAAAAATTGCACTGGAGCTTTGTAGAACAATTATTAAGCCTTTGTTCATGGTCATAACATGTCTTGAACTGGAGGTCAGTCGAGCACTTTAAGCTGATATAAGCAACTTGACATTTCGTTCAAAAAATCAATTGTAAATGGTAATAAGTAACTTTTGTTATCCACGATTGGTTTCAGTGCCTTGGGGCCTTCGAAATGTTTGGTCACTTTCCTGATGACAAACTCTAAATGTAGCTAGAAGGAATTTTTATTTTCTTTATACTATCTTTTTTTCCTGAACTTATGCAATTCCTCGTAGAGTTTTACTTGGAACTATTGTTATGAGAAACCACTTATGTAACTTTTATATTCTGGGACTCCAATAATTTGTCATTTTCACAATGGCTGAACGTTTTGAAATTTTATCTGTGGATTTGAAAGCAAAAAATTTGCTCTGTTTCCTCCTTCTTTTAACTCAAACCATGCATGTTCGTGTTTTATATACTCTATTTTTAATGGTTTCTATTAATGAAACGATTTACGAGAACAATTTGTTTAAATAAAAACGATGCTAATAACTGTTTAGCGATGCTTAGCAAAGAAGTTAGCATTCTTATTTACTCACCATTTTAAACTGCAGTTCGTATGGCCTTCCACTGCTGGTCAATGCATTTTTTAATTTCCATGTAATTAACTAGAACCAGTTGATAGGCTGGGATGCATTTTTTAATTTCCATGTAATTAACTAGAGCCAGTTGATAGGCTGGGAGCTCCAGAAACAGTTGATAGGCCAGGAGCTTTAACCAATTATTTGACAATTTCTTAAGGATCATGTTTCTGTGAAAGCATCAGAGCTCTGAATGTTTGATTGGCTAAAAACTTATTTGCAGTTATACACGAGTACTTGAGTTTGCTTTTTATTAAGGCAAGTGGAATCCAACGAGGCTTTGCAACTTAGACCATCAAAATTACTCAACAATGTGAATAATTGGTCACCATTTCTGTAATACACAGCCATTGGAAAATGATCATCTACAACGTAGTGGTTGGTGTTTGATGGACGTTGATGTATGGGGAACCCTCTTTAATAACTTGATGTAACAGAGAATCGAGGATTAAAAAAAAGACACAACATTACAACAAAATAGGTGATTGGGACCAAGTTTAACATTGAATTGTACTGCATTTTTTTTCCAAGTTGGAGCACTTTTCTAGTGCACAAGTCAGTGTTAAATTACTTTTCATAATTAATCTTGTATTTAGTGTCAGATTTAACACCCTGATTAGTGCAGTCAACTCTATAAATTAAAATTCAGAAATTGGTAAAAAAAATGGAAAATGGTAAAGGAATATTGGGATTTAACACCCTGATTAGTGCTGCTAGCGTCAACTCTATAAATTAAAATTCAGAAATTGGTAAAAAAAATGGAAAATGGTAAAGGAATATTGGGATTTAACTTCAGGTCTCTTGCCAAAAGGTAGTGGCTCTACTTGAGTTATATTTTCACAAAATTCTGGATTTGGAAGTGCATATTTAAAATGAAACGTGTGCAAATTGAAATTTATAGAAACACAATCAAAGAAAGTAAAAACTTGAAAAAACAAATGGAAAATGGTACGAGTGATGGTATATGAATCCAAATCATTTGCTGAAGAGCATTAACTCTACTTGAACTACATTTCTACAAAAATATGTGATTAGAAATGTAGATTTGAATTGAAACCGCCTAACCTATGCATGCGCACAAGTGAATGATACATAGTTGAAATATATGTCAGTGTTTAAAATCAAGGGAAAAATAAGTCGTCAGAGATATATGGGGTTAGAATTTGAACCTAGACCTCCTTAGGGGCCATAACCCACACATGTTAAATGGAGCTTGCAAGGTGTCTTTTTTTTCTTCTTTCTCCATTAAACACGCAACAACAAAAACACAATAAACATCAGCGAATAAATAAACAAAAAACAAAGTAAAAGAGGAAGGATGGAGAAAGAAAACGAGAAGCCATCACTTTACTCATGGAGGTTCCTCAATGAAACCCTAGCCTCCATGCATGAAACCTTAAATCCGAAACAACAAAAGAACAATAAATATTACCAAATCAATAAAATAAAAGTAAAGTAACTGGGGAAGGAGGAGAAGGGAAGAAAGAAACCATTACTTTCATCATGCAGGTTTCTCCATGAAACCTTAACTTCTATACATGAAACTTTAAACTTAAAACAACAAAATAACAATAAATATTAGTAAATCAATAAATGAAAAACAAAGTAAAAGAGAGAAAAGACAAGTCAAGGAATAATCCATTACCTTGTTCTTGTTAAAATACATATTATTTCATTATCAAACTTAGACTAAATTAGATTTCAGCCTCCTATAAATATCCATCAGCCATACCACTGTTCTTTATGGGCCGAAGCACTATTAACCAATTTATGAAATAAAATTGCAGCAGAAATAATTTATGAACATCAGACATTAACTCTCATTTGGCACAAAAATCTGTGCATAAACACTTGGAGAAATACACAGAAAATATGGACAGTTTTGAGGAGATATAATGTTTTATTCAGCTCAAGGAAATTCAGAACTATTATAACAACAAATAGCATCGGCGTAAAACACATACTTTCACTGGTTTTAGCAAGATTCTACTCTATACAAACAGTAACATACTGTATCTAGAAAAGACAGACATGACTGTATGACCCAGGACAACCAACAATCATTCACAAACAATCACCATTCTGCATAGAAAATTGTGCCAAAATACACTGTATGGAACAAAAGATAAAAACTCAGTAAATGTGCATTGGAAATCGTGCCAACTTGTTGTAGAATGACAACCTCGATTTCTGTGCCCTCCCTTTGCTCTATGACCAACTTACACAACTATACGGCCTCCTCTTCTGCTCCTGCACGAACTGTATTAATCACTGCAAATGCTCTTGCGTTGCGTGTCAATCCCACTCCTCGGGATGCGTGCCAAACCCTCTATGCTATAGCTCTTCCTCCAAGACAACAATCTTCCTTGGGATTCGTGCCCCTTCACCTTCCCTCAACCTCTCTTCAAAAGTGTGCCCCCCTCCTAATGAGCCGTCTTTTATTAAAATTTCAAGTGTAACTACCCTAACCCTTGGTCTTCCAATGAGATTGACAGTCAAGATTGGATCTTTCTCTCTTGAGATCAACGGTCACGACTTAATCATTCGTTGAGGTCACTTAAGTCATTAAAGTGACAGGTCACTTAAGTCATTAAAGTGACCCATAACATCATAAAGTCACTTTTATATTAAAATTAAAAGACCCAACTTTATAAAATCATTTTATAAAGTCACTTTATAAAAACATATTATAAAGTTACTAGGAGAAGGTGTGCTTGGTCACTCCGACATGCTGAGCGCTGTTAATGCAGAAGTACCTCCAAGCTACCAAATTTCAACACTCCTTAGCGAGAGAGGTACTTCTAGTATCACCACTAGAATCCGTCTCCATCTCATTAGTTGCCATAGCTGCTCTGTACTAGAAGTCTCTGCTCCTTCTGAACAAGAAGCCACTACTCCAATTGCACTGGAAGTCTCTATTGCTACCTCTATTGTACCATGAACTGAAGACATGCTCTTAGGAGACTGCACACTCTCTCGAGCATCCATCTGTGTCGACTCATGCCTGTTGAGTTCTCTGAGAGTCCCGGAAGAAGATTGAGTCCCCGATATCAACTCTTTCTCCTGTGCTACCTGCCAACTATCTGACACAAAATCTGAGTCCAGAAATCCATTGGACCCTAACATAGGTCAACCCAACAACCTGTACTGGTCCTCATACTTGACACCAAGCATCGTTGATGTGTCAACAGTTTCTCCCATAGGATATAAAAACACATGTCCACTCTCATCCAAAGTTGACACTAAGAGAAAATTAACAGTCAACTCTGGAATATATAACACCTCGGCAACCTCCAGAAAACCTCCTGACTGTAGTTGGAATCTCACCCTTCCAACCCCCTTTACTGTAAGTTGTGGGTCGACTTCACAATTCACTTTGCAGTTTTAGTCTATCTCTGTAAGATCGAGGAAAACTGACCTCAACCCAATCATGTGCCGAGAAGCTCCATTGTTCACAAACCATGACTCAATGTCCTTGAACGTTAGGCACCCATTGCCCACATGACCAGTCATGAGAGAGAACTCATTCTCATATCTCTCAACAAACTCTACAACCT
>CBVK0100094206.1:0-14854 GCA_900067695.1 Picea abies | reverse complement strand
CACAACTAATGGCCTAAAGCCGACATAAATAAAATAACATTACTAATATAATATGCCCCAATTAAGTGGTAATGAGCCAATATTAGGGCTTAACAGTAACTCTTTCAACTGTATTTGCAATTCACAAAGTTCTGGCACTGTCATCCAATACGGAGTCTTGGAAATTGGTTATGCACCAGGTTTTATCTCAATAGTAAAATCAAGCTCCCTCTCAGGAGGTAACCCTGGTAACTTGTTCGAAAAAACATCCTTAAATTCTGAAAATGTCGGGTACTGATCTAATGAGGGTCCCTTCCTTTCATTCACTGCTTCCACTACATACAGTCGACACCCTTGCCTCAAGCATCGTTTAACCTTCATAGTTGAGATAAAGAGTAATGACACTCTTCTTCGTACACCCTGGATCTCTACTGGCCTTCCTTCATCGTCTACACAAAACACCCTTTTTGAGAAAAAATCTACCAAATCTCGATGAGCTTCTAACCAATCTATTAGCTCCCAAAATGAATCAGTCACTATGGTTTCATTTTGTGGTTGATAGCATGGTTATTGGTAGTTTTCTCCATTTTGTTTTAAGTTCTTCTAGTGGCAAAATTTAGGTTTTTAATTTATATTTTAGAAATAAGACAATCCATAAAGGTATTTTCTTTAAAATTTCATGAAAAGAATTTCAACAGCTAATGCTCGTTTCAAAGTTGATGATTAGTTGGTGAAAGCAGTGATTTTCAACAGTTAAGGAGCATTTCCCCACGGTCCGTTAGCTGGTGAAAGCGCGGAATATGTGTGTTTTCTCCATGTTTTCAAAAATCAAAAGATGACATGCCCAACACACATCACGTAATCATTATAAGGCGCTAGTTAAAGCGGATAATGATGAAGATTCGGTTTTTCACGTCTAAATCGGATTTCAAAGCGGATCGTGTTCAGAAATGCATGCTTCACGAGATAATGGCACTGGAGATGGCGAATTCAAATCCATCATCACAGGTAAAGGAGCGGTACTACTTGATTGGTGACATCAAATCGACGCCTCATATCCCCAACACGCATCATCCACATGCATATGATATGTTTTCATTTTTGAAAGACAGCGCCGAGAGTTTTCACCAGCGCCAAACCTCAGCTCAAATAGCAGATTACAGTGTTTTTGTGTGCAAAATTGTCTGGTGTTCGAATTGCAAATGGCAAGGAAATGAAGTGGTTCATTGTTAAGGAAAGAATTAGACAATCTGTCCTTTCTACAAGTGCATCCAGAGGTGCAAAAACACTTCTCAGATGCAGGCTGCATGGGATATGTTGAGAAGTTACAGAATGGCTATCACCAAACAACAGCTGAAGTGTTTGCTAAATCATATGATGGAAATAAAGCCTGTGTCGGGTCTTTAGAAATCATAGTTGATGAAGCCGCCATTTCTACAACAACCATCTTACCTAAATCAGGCCAGAGTTGGTTCAAAACAATAGCAACCAAGAACCTCAATTTCAGAGCATATCTTAAGGAAGAATTCAGAAATGATGCATGGAAGAAAAGCATGCCAGTTTCTCATTTGGAGGATGAGTGGTAGGACTTTTTCAAGGGCATCCAACTCTACATAACCTCAGAAGGAAGGTACGACAAGATGATGCTATACCATTTCAAGATCTTAGACCATTTTACAGGGAAAACTCTCCTAAATTTACCTTTCTTCTTGCACAAAAGCTTAACTATAGTCTGTAAAAAGATTAGAGATGAACCTTTAAGTATGAAAAACACTCTTTGTCATTTTGGCCTAATCAAATTGATAATATTGGAGGAACTAAGATAAAGAGGAAGGACTTGGCAACATTTTCTTTTTTGGGAAGGCTTCGAAACCCAAACTTAGCCCATGAATGAGCAGAAGAGGGCTGGAAAAAGGCAATTAACTCCTCAAAGCAGCTCGAGGAAGAGGAGAACTCTTCCAGGACCACCATAAGATAGGATTTCTGGTATAAAGTCTCACAGGTCAAAGAAAAGGTTAGATTTTGAAACTACTACAGAGCAACCTACAGAAAATAAAATAAATATTTTAAATCTACCATACACAGACTCAGAAACAGAGCCAGAGAAAGAAGATAAAAGTCCAGCCATTAAAAGCCCTGAACATTCCATGGAATTTTCACAGGATTGTGAGACTTTTACTCACACTAATGAAGGTGAAACATCAAAGAGCACAAAGTCAAAGAAAACAGAGAAAATCAAGCAACTTAAAGAAGTGATTGCTCAACGGGAGGTTTTAGAAAGGGTAATTAAGGAGAGATACAAAACTCTATCTGATAATTTCGTAGAAACAAATGCTGCATTTGAAAATTTGTCTTGTGAAAGTGTCAAGGACAAGAAGAGAAAGAAGAAAATCACCAAAGATTATAACAGTCTATGGTGGTTAGCAAAACGCCTTAAGAGGAAGATTAGAAAATTGAAGCAAAAACAGAAGTCACACCTAGATCTGCAAGTGCTAGCCCAGGTTGCTGTGAATATGCAAGGAGATAAAGCAGAGACACACTGAGTTTTTGATAGAACAACAGTTTTGGAGGTGAAAGTTCCTTTTGGGCCAAGGCAGAGCTTTCACCAGTGCAAAGGGTAAATTTACGACCAGTTAGCTGGTGAAAGGCAGAGCTTTCACCAGCTAAACAGCGAATCATAAGGCGAGTTAGTTGGTGAAAGCACAAAAAGAATTTTTGAAAGCTAAATATGGAGTAGGGAAATTTTCAAAGGATTTAAAGAGGTTCCAGAGTATTAAAGGGTTAACTACTTAGTCAGAAAATACTAATCATCAGAGATTCGTGGAGATTTTGAAAACCATATGCTAAATCAGTCTCCTAAAGTTTTGACTATGAGTAATTGAATAAATCCAGCTACAAAGACAGGTGCCTCTACCTTTTTCATGACACAACAGATTTCAGAAGATGATGAAGTACAGATGTCAAATTTTGATATAGAAGACAATTCGAATGCTAGCCTAGTCACTAGTCTTTGCTATCGATTGTCTTAGTTAATTTGATTTGCTATTTTTAGATACAGATCCAAGTTTTCAGGATCTTAAAAACTGATTGTAAAAGGCTATAAATGCCTATATTTTCTAAGAGACAGGGGTTCAAATTGGGAATATATTTTGTGCTACTGTATAGACTCTTATGGCATAATAAAATTACAATCTCCTTTCACTTTCAATATTAGAAATATTCATGTTTCCTTTTCTATACTTTATTTCAGTTTATCTTAGCTTATGAAGACTGTCATCTCTTTATTGAGCTCATAGACTTGAAGTGAAGGATTTCTTTCTATCTTGCATTAATCCCTACACTAGTTGTATTTGGCAATCAAGATTAGTGTTCTTCATCCTCTCCTTTCAAAATACTTGATCTAATTATTTTTTTCTGAAAGCACGGTTTCTTTTGGATGTATTATGAGTTGTCTATTACATTAATCATTGAGGATCCCATTGTTCCAAGTATACCTACACATTATTTTCTTAAGTTACCAAGCATCCTTAGCTTACAACCCTAAGGAGTTTCTTGGAGTGATAACACAATCCATTCCAATGATTAGGTCATACGCCCCGAGAGCAGTGACGTATACATTCAACCTGGTAGTACACACTCCTAGGTTTACTATACAATTATCAACACTAGGTCCTACCGCCTTTTTTTCCCCTGAAACCATCTCAACTTGTTTAAAGTCATCGTATTCGTAGGCTGCCAACCCACTCTTTTATAATGCAGATGGTGAAATGAAACTATCTGTCGCAACAGAATCAAATAAAATCTTAACATCGATATGATTTAGTGTACCTGATGACTCCACCACCATGGATTGATGTTCAGCCTGACGATTATTAACCGTTGCGTAAATCTGGTGGTTGCTACTTGCTCTTCCCATCAGGGCCTTTCCTTCTCTATGCGTGAATCCTGATTGTAACTCTGGGCAGTCACGCTGGTAATGGGGTCCTCCGCACCCCCAACAGGTAACACGAGATTGAACCTATGCACTGTTATGTGACTATCTCTGAAACGAGTTCCTTCCCCTGGAACCCCTACCCCTACTAACTGTTCCCTGAGATGTCCATGGACCTGTCTGCATCATTGGTGAAGAACGAGATGTTGCACTTGCTGCCATTGAAATCCCTGTGATTATTGTCCTTGGTGCGACTCTGTTACCGTATGGAGGTGGCCTTGAGCCCCCTCCCCTGGGAAATGTCCTAGGGGTCTTCCTGACGAATCTAGGACGATGTGGAAATTTCGATCTTGTACCCCCAGTTAAGTTCATGTGTTCCTCCGCATAACGCACATTTTCCACAGCTTCCGCTACCGAAGATGGTTTCCACATCCGCACCATAGCTCTTATTATAGGGTTCAATCCATAGACGAAGTGCTCTTCCTGTCGTTGGTCATTATCCATATATGAAACATATTTTACAAATTCCATAAATATGATCTCATATTCTTCTACAGTTCAGTTTCCCTGTACTAGGGCATAAAATGCCCCTACCTGTTGTTCCTCATAATAAGCTGGCAGATATTTCCTTCAGAACCTCTCCTCGAAAAGCTCCCAAGATACTGTGTTTAGGGTAAGATGAAGTTGTCTTTCTAGGTTGCCCCACTAGTTCAAGGCATTGTCTCTTAACTGAAAAATTGTTATCTTCACCTTTGAGTTGGATGCATAGTCCCTTAAGGTAAAACACCTTGTCATGCCTTCCAACCATGCTTCTACGCATTCACTGGCATGACCCCCAGCAAACTCTGAAAGTTTGATCTTCTGCAATTCTTGAGTGATGTCCTCAGGTGGAGGTCCTCCCCCTGGATCCATCGATGCTTCTAGATTACCCGTTCCAGATGGTGGGCGTTCCACCTCGGTCCCTACTGCTTGTCGCCCCTTTAAAGTTTCATTTATGGCCTCCAACGAGCGCAGTATGAGAGCTAGTTCCGGCGATGGTGGTGGTGGCACTGGTGGTGTTAGCGGTGGCTACGACGATGCTCCCCTGCCTTGATTCCCTCGAGTCCTAACCATCTTGTATGATTTAACCTGCATCAACCAAAGTTGACAGGGTGAGTTCAAGGTCGTTTCTCATTTGCGCAACTTAACTAGAAAACAGGGTTAGGCGTAAGTTTTTCTTTACTTATTTGTAAATAGACGTTACTCTCTTTAGGGGATTATCTAGGTTAGGGATAAATCATCTAAGCTTGATTTCTTCACCTAAGAAAACTATTGACTCCCTTGCCTGGTAGCTACGCTAGCCTTGCACCATACTCGCCAATTCCTCTAGCTTTCTTTCCTAGTGTGTATGCCACCTCCTTCTCGCTTGTCCTAGTCTAAGTCCTTTAAAATTTTCACTTACAACTAAATATCCTTCGATGTTTGACTCGTGGGATCTCCTTGGCGCGTTGTACATATGTGTTGAATTGTGTGTCTCAGTGGCTATAGGTGTGAGTCTTTAAGGATTGTAGAGTGGCTTTTGGCATTGGAACTTAGCGCTTGTGCGTTGTGGTTATGTATTGCTTCCTGACTTGTGGTCGTATGATGTAGTGAGCCTGAGGTGATGCATTGAAGCTTAGTGCTTGACTTTGATTGGTGGAATGGAGTAGAGGGACTTGGTTCTTGGCTTGATGAGTTGTGTGTATGGTCTTGTGAGCTTGGCGCTTGGATAATCGGAGATTATTCTTCAGGATAGTACTTTGCTACTATTGATAATTAAACTATTTATATGTGAATTTATTTGTAAAAGTGATATGTGTGGCACGTTGGTGTTTGGTCATTTATTAAGGCTTGGGCTTGGTGGGTGGTCGTGGGTTCAAAACCCATAGACTCCAAAACATTTCAATTTTTTTTTTAACCTTATTTATTAATATTTTTTATTATTAATATTTAATATTTATTAACATTTTTTTTTTAAATATAAACAAATTAACAATTAATATTTATAATTAATTTACGATGATCAATAATAAAAAATAATAATTTAAAACAACAATTTTTTGATAACAAAGGGCGGGCACGCATGAAGCCCACATGTCGCCCTCGTTTCCTCCAGCCATTCATACCTAAACCCTAATCCATTTCTTAACCCTAATTCCTCTTTTCCTTATTATTTCTTCTTGTGAGGTTCTAGTTACGCGGTCGGCCGCCATGGCCTTCTCTTAAGGTTTCTCCTCCTCATTTGTCAGGTGATTGCTTGTATGTAGTTGCAAGTTGCAGGTCACATTGTGTAGGTGGACGTGTATTGAACAACTTTGGTCCATGGGCGTTGGTTTGCATAGGATGCCCGTTGTCGGCTTCTCCCTTGGATTGCACATGGTGTTTAGGTCGTGGATGCGCAACACAGCCGTGAGGTGTGGTGAGAGGTAAGGAACTTGGTATTGGGATTTGAGTGTTTATTCGTGACTTGGCTTAGAATGAAAATATAGTTTATCTCATAGGTTTCCCCTTGCAGGTTCGGTTTGGTGCTTAGAACTTGTGCGCTAGGTTTTTTTTGTTTATTAAAAAAAAAAATTGTTTTGTGTTTGTGCAGGCACGGCTCCTCGGTCGTGGTTGGGCACTGTGTTCGGGTTGTGTGGTGCACACGGCCTCCTAGCTAGCTGGTTGGGCTATAGGGTTTGGCATTTGTGTGTGGGCTTTGACTTGATTTATCTGATATTTATAACTTTCTTAAGCTTGCTATTCCATCTGCAGTGATGCTCTGCTTAGAGTATTGGTCTTTTGAAATGCTTATTCTCCTCTCTGGTTTTTTTCCTAAGACAGAACTTTAGATGTCGGTTCTCTCCATTTGCATTAACATTGCTTCTCTTGCATATATGATTCTGTTAGGCCTGGGTGCTGCCGTAAGTACACAAGTTTCCAATGAACTGGGGGTTGGATGCTCGCGTGCTGCACGTTTGTCAGTTCATGTCACACTTTGTATGTCAGCCGTGGAGGCCTTTATGATAGGATCTATTTTATTCTGTATTCGAAATGTCTTGGGTTATGCTTATAGAAACGAAGGAGAGGTAGTAGATTATGTTTCCAACATGATGTCGTTGTTTGCATCCTCAACAGTGATGGATGACATCCAAAGTGTTCTATCAGGTATTGCTAGAGGATGCAGATGGCAAAAGTTAGGTGCCTATGAAAGATTGCTCATGGAATCAATTTGTAAATGACCTATTGTTGGAGGTCCTCGATGGATACCCTCAAGTCTCATCGGTTGTGCTGCAGCTCCCTCTTCCTTCATTCTCCCTGCTTATTATTATTTCTTTGTCATTTTCTCATCATTGTCTTTGTTTGAGAAATAAATTCTTCGAGATCTGATCTCGGTAGGGGATCTAATATTCTTTTCCATAAAAGTATAAGTCCCTTTTTCCATTTCCTTTTCAGGTTTAATAAAACTGGAATCATATGGAATACTAGTTGAATTCTCCTCCAATTGAAACAGTTCTTCAGAAACTCCCACATCGGAACCAGCCTTACTCTCCTCCTTTTCCTCTTCTTCCGAAATTGCTCCAACTTTTGAACTAGACTCTGTCGAGCCAGCCGAGTCAAGAATCTTTTGAGTTAGAATATTCACCTTCTTGTTCTTTATCTCTATGGCATGGGGACTAGGAAAAACTTGAGATGTGGCCGCAACAGCAACAAGGGCAGCTCTAGGGTTTTAGACTCATCTTTACACTTCTAAGCAATGAAGAAAAATCCAGAGACCAAGATAAAAGTGAAAATGAAGTAGGCATTGAAGCAGAAAATGCTGAAGGATCACCAAAAAAAATCCCAGAATGTGGACTTCTTCATGCTCAAACTAATCCTCAATTACCCAGTCGATGACCGAAATTTATTGGAAATTTCAGGTTTTTATTTTAAATATATTATCTATTGAATGCAAGGGCTTTCCCCTTTACTCTAAATTTTATTTAGACACATCAGTGGAAACCTCATTTTTCTGATATTTACTTTCTATTGAATGCAAGGGATGGCCACTTTCCTCTAAGTTCAAATTAGACGTGCTAGGGTCATAAGAATTACCTTTGTCATATCCAATTTTTTTATTTGTCTGTAATTGAAAATGAACTCAAAGGTGGTGGTTAGGTGGGTAGGTGGGTAGGTCCTTAAGGCTCCAGATTGTGAACAAGCTCTGATACCATGTGTAGGGACCAAAAAATAAACAAGCCTAAAAAAAAAAATCCATACAACTACACGTAACGTTTCTAACATAGAATTTTAATTTCAAAGATAGAATTCTTTGAGTCCGTAAATAATTCATTGAGCTTCAAATAAGCATATAATATTTCATCATAATTTAACATTTATCTATAGCATGAAAATAACTCAGCAATTCATAAATAAAATACCTGCTTCTAATGTTAATTCTCGTCGATACAGTTGTCCTTTCCCTGTTGCCTTGCCTAGCCTAATGCACTGACCAACTTTTCCCAAACTAACTAACCTCCCAGCCATCTAGGAGCAGCCTGTTCGACTCCCTAGCTCCAGGAAACCGAAAGGAATCCTGGCCCCCGTGCCCAAAACCCCCAGCAACTCGGTGCCCCCCTGAAATGGTTCCCCAAAACCGCAGAACCCAACAACAGAACCAGAAAATCCAAACCAAAACTACAGTCTCTCCTCCCCCATAATTTTTCCTTCCCCCAATTCTCATAATGCCTTCCCTTCGGACTCTTTCCCCGTCATATCTTCCCCTTCATCGACTCTTGTCCCCCCGATTAATTTCCTTATCTCCTCCTTTATTACCTTATCCTCTTATTTATTATCTTATCCCCTTATTTATTATCTTATCCCCTCCATTTAATGTTTCTTTTCCCGCCCTCATACATAAGTATTTAATTAAATAAACTAAAAATTATTAACCCCTTTAATTCATTACTCAATTAATTAATGAGTCAATTAATTAATCATTGACAGATGTAAACAAGTAATTAATAAATAATTAACTAATTAATATTATTAAGAAATAATTATTGTTTAACTAAACATATTAGGACAGTCAGATTATCAAATTAATTATAATTAATCATCCCTATGCATCTATTTAACCAGGGTTGTTACATGTGCCACTTGTTTAAAAACATCGTAATGGTATTCCATCTTCAATTATTTGTTCATGATCGACTTTGGACATTTTCCATTTTCTAACTTTTTTTTTATTTATTGAACTTCTATTAACTTTATGTGCATTGCACATACCAAATGACTATATTGACAACTTGTGACATCTGACTAGTAGTCTTGAAAGTGAACATGAGTATCGTTTTGATGGGTTTCTTGAAAAAAAAAAATTTTCAATACAATGGATATTCTTTCATATATAAAACCATTATCATCAAAATATTCTAATAGCCCCATCTTTTGTTCTATGCATCGCATCAAATAATATTTCAAGTTTTCAGTGTTGTCTATAGGTGCAACCATGGCAAAGACATCTCTTGCAAATAATTGGATATATTGGACAACAAATAGTTCATGCTAGATTATCACACAAGTACATCTACAAGTTATTTGAAAACATTTCAACATAAACATTACCTTCTCTAACAAGATCATAAACTCTATCGCCATTAACTGACACTATAGTTTCATTTTATTCCATCTCCTCTGATCTTGCAAGTTCCATTTTTCTGTTTTACATTAAATTCAGTATGTCTCCAAGCTTTAACATATTCTGCATTTTCGTTTTCACAAATATCTATGGATTATGTGTCCTCTATGCAAACTGAACAAAAATAAGAATCATTTATTCTATCAAATGCAAACACATTTTGATAACATTTTGTTTTAATTGAATGTATTTTACGTGTCCCGGGTATTGTACTGGAGTCATATGAGATTGATTTATTTACATCTTGGACCAAAAAAACATGCACAAGACAAGAACTTGTTAACTTGAAATCTCTCAAGAAAATGATTGAAGATTGAATATAAATTTGAACACGTTCAAATAAAAATATCATGTGTACATGTGTAACATTTATATATAGACACACCTGTGCACATCCCTTGATGGATTATATTCATGGCTTAGCGCCATTTTGCACCATTCAACAATGTGTTCAGTGAATTCAAATCGATCGGCATGAGGGTTCATATTATACCTTTGAAGTGCTCGTTTTACACATTCCCCTGCACCATCATGCTCTCCTTTTCCATGTCCAGTCTCAAAAAAATTCCAACAATGTGTAATGTTTATTTTTTTATGAAGACAACATAACCAATAGAATGATCGTGAAGATTTGAACTGACCCGCACACCCATCTGACCATATCCAATGTCGATTGAATCTGATTTCACATTCTTTCAATGAATCATAAAATTTATCAAAACAATGTTGTACATAATCGGTGTCGTGTGCTCAATCATCACTTATATAAAAGTGATATTCTTTAATAGCATGTCGATTTTTTGTTGGTGATTTCTATGTTATCAAAACTCAGTTGAGCATGTCTATAGAGAACGTGGACAAATATCGTGACTTGATCAGAATGATAATGTTCACTCAGTATTTATTTTTGTGCAGCGAATGTGTAATTCTCTGCAAAATCAACTACAGACAAAATTGTCTCTGGTGGAAACACTTCATGGGATTGTTTGAATTTTAGTTCTTTCCATCAAGCTCTATGTGAAGGCTTGGTGTATTTATAAATCTACTCCTCAAAATTCTTCAAAAAATCTATCACAGAGATTTTATCTACCTTCAAATCAATCCTTTTGGAAATAAAATTTGAAGAATGTAGAGTTGTGCTCTTGATATATTCATATCTCTTCCAATTGACTGTTATGATCATTCATATCAATATGATACTTTGAATGAAACAAACTTAGATTTCCACAATGATCACATTTCTTTCCACCAACACATTTTTGTTTGTAAAATAAATCATCATCTTCTCTTTCACATAGAATTTCAAATATAAAAGCATGGAATGTGGAAGGAGGAGGTGAACTTGGCCATTAAGTTTTACCAAAATCCAAAAAAGTGTCGTAATACAACTCAAATTCCACATGATAATGACAACAACAAGTGTCACGAACAGTGATGGGTTTAACAAACCATGATTTTTGTTGCACAAATGTATTGATGGAAATTTTAACTTCGTTGTGCTCTTCTTTGAACTTATTGAACAATTCTATTTGTGTGATTGGAAATATATGTTTTGGATGTTCTTCATATTGTTTTCATGCTATTATTCGTCACAACACATCTCTTGTATGTGGTGAAACACGAGATTATTCCAACCAACAATTACATGCCAATTCTTTAACATTTTCTGCAAGTCTATCTTTGTAGGGTTGTCTAGAAATCACTGTCCAACAAGCCAGTTCATCATTTCCATCTATTTGCAATCAAAATTTTCTATGTTTGTGCAATGTTTTTCTTGGCGTTCCCATTGTTTTTTCCATGTGTTGTGTCAAATGATATTTTATATTGCTAGATGAAACAATTGTCATTTGTATCACTCTACGTGCAACACTGACATCTTTTTTTCGAGATTTTCCAAAAGCTTTTAATACACTAGCTATATTGTCAAAGACACTATGTTTCACCTTTGTATCCTTTGTCAACTTTTGAATACCCAATAATGATGTAGATTCTTTTAAATTTCTTAACTTCAATATACAGAGTAAAATTTGAGCTTGTACTATTACTGATTCATCTTTGAACAAAGTATTATACATATTCTTAGTTCGATATCTTATATAATGCTTATTTTTTTTCTTCCCAAATTTTTCAGTATCAACATTTTCTAATATTTCATCATCAATATTGATAGATTCTCCTGCATATTTCAAATTAAAGTTTATAATAAAAAACAAACCCGAACATAAATTCACTAAACTGTATATACAAGTGTGCATATTGTATTATCTAAATTTATGTGCATACATATAGGTGATTCGTCTTCTGCTTCAATTTCTGTTTCAACGTCTTCTTCGACATTATGAGACAAATTTATTTATGTTTTTTGAAAAACATCAAATTGTAATTAAAATCAATTATATTAAACAATATTTTAAATTTGAATTCTATATTTTTAATATAGAAAATATGTGCATGCATACCTGGTTGGACTTCTTGTTGAAAATATCTATTTACATTATCATCGTTTCTTTCTTCAATATTTGCACGTTCTCATTTCTTTCTCCAATAATGCTCTTTCCTTTGTTCGTTTTGGTGAGTATCATCTCGAGTGCGATCAAATTTTTTCTTACGCAAACTTTTGTTTCCCATGACTTTTATAGTTATCTGTAAAATATATGTTCAACAAAGACTTCACCTTGAAAAAATGCTCAACATTTATCTTTCAACATATAAATTGTTATTCCAATAAAAAATTGAACAAACGTCAATTACCTTATTCAAAAAACCAAAAATATGATTCGAAACTTTGTTTAGGTGCTCTAGAAAACTATCATGTATCAATATTGATCCTCTGATTAAGCCTATGGAACAAAGGGAAGAAATAAAGAGAGAAAAGAATACAACTGCAATTAGTAATAGAAATGCTTTGAAATCCCTATCCCTAAGCTCATATATGTTCGTCCATTCGATGAATTGTATTAAATGTGTTCGATCGAAAGCATATTTATACGATTTGACACAAAATGAAATGATACGACGTGTCTTTTCATTTTTTCCGACCGACGGAATTCGCTCAACAATCTTTTGGTCAAAACAAAGTTTTTTTTGGCCGAAAACCTTGGAAACCGTTTAGTTTTTACGGTTTCCGTTAAAATTTCGTTTTTCGGCCGAAAGAGTATTGTTTCGGTCGAAATATTATTTCGGCCGAAAACTAGAAATTGGGACTGTATTAAAAAACTAGAGGATTCCCCCAAGCTTACATGAACTTCGGAGGTTGCGAACTCCTGCAAATACTCAGAATTTGGTTTCGAAAATGACACCAGAATTTGCAAAATTGAATCTACTTTCAATTCCTAAATTTTTTTCATTTTCATTATTTTTATCTAATTTTTTTTAATTTTTTTTAAAAATCACTACATAATATTTTCAGCAAACATTATGATTTAGTGAAATGAAATATCCATATCTCTAAAATATACAGTGAAAATTTTAGAAAAAAATATATTCATAATCCTTAAATTGTTCTTTTCAAAAGGGTATATTTAGATTTTACTTTTAAGTAAAAATTAAGATAGATTCAAGGTGTGGGAAAACATGTGTTTAAAATCTGCAACGTTTTCAACTTGGTCAACTTCAAAAAAATATAGAAATTATAATATTCATCTGTTAGATTCAAAATTATAATCATAATAAAATAGAGTATTTGTCAATTGTTGCAGTATATTTCATTTCTTAAAAACATAAGTTTAATAATAGATATATTGTTGTGGGAAAAAATAACTCATTATCATTGCTTTCATATTTAAGGAACATATTGTTAAACAATTGTCAAATTAACATATCAAATCTTAATAAAAAAAATTGGAAAAATAGTCAATAGAAAGATAAAACAATTCTTTACAAGTTTTGTTTTTACTATAAAGTGAAATTCTAAATAAAAAAAATACTTTTGTATGCCGCAAATTGAAGAACTTGTGAAAATACAGTTTTTTTTCTCATGAAACAAGCAAAAGTGTTACCCATCTTCATGATTTTACCCTATAATGATTGTTCATTTGTTCATTTTTTATTTACTCTGCAACTATTGGATGATAATGCTACATTGATATAACACTTGAATTTTATGGTGAAAAGGGATTAAATTGTTCTATTACTGATTCACCCCCCTCTCAGTAATCCAACAATTGGTATTAGAGAAGGTTCCTTTAGAAATCAGTTTAACCACTGAAAGGAAGATCATGGAGAGAAATAACATGTATAAAAATGAAATACCACAGTTTGATGGAAAGAAGTATGCATTTTGGAGAAGAAGGATGAAAACATATATACAAGCACAGGGATTTGAAATTTGGCAATCAGTTGTAGATGGATACAAAGAACCAATAGTTCTATCGACAAATGAAAGAGCAATAAAACTCAGTCAAAATAATTCCAAAGCCACAAATGCACTTCTGAATGGTCTTTGTGAATCGGTATACACCAAAGTTATACATTGTAAATCCACTAAAGAGATTTGGGACAAGCTTCAAAATATTTATGGAGAAGATTCAAAAGTCAAAGCAACAAAGCTTCAAACTTACAGAGGTCAGTTCGAACAACTAAAGATGAAGGAAGATGAGAATATTGTAGCTTACGTCTTACGAGTCGATGAAATAGTAAATGCAATCATATGATTGGGAGAAGAAATTAAAGAATTTGCAATTGTTCAAAAGGTACTAATATCTCTTCCTATGAGATTTGATCCTAAGGTAACATAGTTACCAACTTAACGAGAACTGTACAAAGTTATCATTTTTTGGGGGGTCAAGTTTTTTACCCCATTTTTAAAAATAATGCTACCGGTAGCACCCCCTCCCTTTTTAGGTGGTTTTTTGATATTTTAAATTTTCTGATACATAAGGTTTCCACTTTTTTTGTTTTTAAATGCTTGTTTTTTTCAGTTATTTTCAAATTGTTCAAATTTTTTATTTTTTAGTTTTTTCTCAACAATGTTTTTTCATCTATTTTCAAACCTTTTATTTTTCTTTTTTTTTTATTCAGTGGTGTTTTTAATCATATTTTCATTCTCAATCCAATGTTAAAAATGTTGTACACCATTTAATTATTTCAAATTAAGATTTTTCATGTAATTATGTGTCCTTAATTAAATTATGGTTTCATACTTTTTAAATATAGCGGAAAATATCATTTTTAACACATTGTTTTACCTTTACTTCAATACATAGAAAATAATTGTAATTAAATAACACTATTTTTAAATATTTACCAAAAATATATAATTCATTTTT
>CBVK0100094204.1:0-12050 GCA_900067695.1 Picea abies | reverse complement strand
ACAACCAATCTTCCAACAGAATTTGCTTTACATATCTAGATTTGCATATTGCATTTATAATTTAATTTGATAGCTACCTTGTTGTAGTATCTACTTGGTTTCTTTTCCAGGCTAGTAGAGACAAAGGCATGGAGCAAGTCAAAGGTTGAGAGCAAGGATCTTCATCAAATGTTTGGATACAAGGTATGAGATCCTTCTTTCTCTCTTCTAAGTAATTAGTTCTTTATTGATTAGTCTATTGGAGGGCAGGTTCAATATTTTAGATACATATATGATATGTTGTGACATAGACCCAAGGTCATAGGGTAGAAAATCCCATAATAGAATTGACAAGCATAATGGGGAGATTTTTCTCCTAGTTTGGGTCATTTTAAGGGATTTTGTGATTTCTTGTTTTTCTTGTTTTCTGGGCTTGTTGTCGAGCATTTACTACCTTAGAAGTCATTTCCAGTTTCTAGAAGCTTCCTTGTTATTTGCAATTTCTCTTTTTTGAGTTTTTTTTAAGGTATACGCCCTTTGGCTTTGTATGAACTGCGTATATATGTGACTCACTTCAGTTTCAGTTTCGTACATACGTTATTCATAGTGTACACATTCGCATACACTTTTGGAAAGTTGCTTTTTGGGTCATTTCCTGATGTCTAGGAAGTTTTGGGTTGGTTGTTCAGTATTTCCTAAACCTTCTTTGGATGTTTTTTGTCTTTGGATGTTATATCAAGTCTCTATAAACTTGAAAAGTTGATCAAAAGTTCTTGCTCTTTGATTGGTTAATATTTTTGTATATGAGGTTTTTAGGTGGGTTGAAAGGTTATTCTTTTAGTGGTTGGATTATACTTCCAGTTCTTTTTTGTGTTTCAATGATCTTAGATTGTCTTCTTTCTTCCTCTTTGCCTTCCTTCCTTTGTTCATATAAAAAAAAAAATTGCATTGTAGTTGCATTTTATTTATTTTTAGTAACAAAAAAGAAAAAATATCTTGGTTGTTGCTTGGTTCTTCTCTTGTTCCCTTGCCTTTTAAGTTTTTCAAGAAAAGAACTCATCATCTAGGAGTCGGGTCTTTTATGCATTTTTCTTGTTTTGAAAAAGTTGTTGTTTTCAGTTTTGAGTAGCCTTTTACAAAAATAAAAGAATCGTGTTTGAAAAGTTCCTTTATACTTTGTTTTGCATTTATCCTAGAGTGACAGTGTAATTTGCATTGGCATTCAAAAGAAAAAATAATTTTAAGTTTGCATTTCAAAGTAATCTTAGATCTTGAATACAAACAAAAATATATCTTCTTCCATTTTGAAAATCTTGTAAAAGAAGTGTATTGCACCTTTTCATTTGAAGGACAAGTTTGTTTATTAAGAACAATGTTCTTAAAGATTTTTCTTCTTGAATAATACAAACATCGTGACTTTCATCCTCATTCCCCTGAGTAAAATGACCGCTAAAATAAATGCTAAATTCAAAATTTACTAGACTTTGTTTCTAGGGTTCACAAACAAGTTTAGGGTTAGGGAATTGAATTAGGTTGGAGAGGTAACTCTCCAAGGTTGGTAAACAAACATAGGATTTTGATGTAGGGAGAGAAAGCACAATTGTTGTATAGGCACAGTCGAGAGTCTCCTCTAACACAGGAGCTAAATACAAGGTCGTGTGAGGAGGAGTAGAGGAGATAACCCCTCTGAAACTCGACCAAGCGTAGCGGATTGAGCGTGCTTGGGGTTTTTTCATGAAGTGACACTGACTCATATGGTGTCATTCCTCTGTGAATTTTGGACTCGGTTGAAGTTTTCCTGAAGTGATACTGGCCCTCTTGGCATCAGTCCTCTAGAAGCTTCGTACTTAGTTTCATATTTTCTGAAGTGACACTAGCCCTTTTGTAGATAATCCTCTGGAAGAGCTTTGAACTCAGTTATCCAACCCATACGCTTCGTCCCGATTGTCAATTGTACCCCCATACGCTGACTGTGAGTTGGCATCCATAGTTTATTTTCCTAGGTATCTCATAGGTGACTACGGGGGGTTTCCTGTGGTACCTGAGTAAGATGTCGTATCACACTTTTCAGTACTACTGGAGGGTGCCCTGCAAAGTGAGGGTACTTGCACCAAATAAGGCTGGTTAGTGGAGGTTAGGGTAATTGCATCTCACTCCTTCATTCATCAGTATCAAGACTTCATCATCTTGTGTCGGTATCTGGAAGGTCCCTTTCCACTTTTTCATTGCTTTGGACTTATTACCTTATCCACCTGAGCTAAAGTTTTGAAGAAGTTGTTTGTCTGTGATGTTTCTCTTAGGACTTTTTAGTGGAGTGTTGCTTTGTATAGTTGGCCTTAGGTTGTGTATCTATCACCGCTTTTGGATCATTGATTTAGGATGGTCGACCAACCACTTCACTGGTCGGGAAGGACCTCTGGTCTTTCTCTTGAAAGTCTAGAATCACCTCCTAGAAGGCATGGGTTTTTATACCACTGGTTCACCAAAGTCAGTGTGTAAGACTTTTTCAAATGTGAACAATCCCACAAGGGATGGACCTGTGTATAAGAACATCATGGCCAAATTTCTTGAGGATACCAACCAAGGTACTCCTTCCAATGGGGGTTCTTGTGCTTTTTTGTTCTTTGGAAATGTTGGTACCCCCTTGATGGCCACTTTGAACATTCCTGGGTTAAATTTTGGGCTACTGGTTTGGTTGTCGACCACACTTTCAATGTCCCAAATTCTCTTGATGCTCCTCAGATAAGAACTTTATGTCATGGGCATTGTATGGATGTTGATCCTTGACCTTCTGCATCCACAAATTCTACTCCTTCTCCTTCTCCCTATTTTGGTGAAAGTCTAGATACTAGTAATCAGAAGTCTAAAAGGAATAGGAAGAAGAAGAGTAAGAATAAGAAATCACCAACCTCTGTGATTCATGTTGGAGACCTGCACCTGACCTCTACAAGTCATCTTGGGGGAAAGAAACCAGGTGCTACAAGTCATGCTGGGAGTGAAAGTCCAATCATTACTAGTCATATTGGCATTAGTCCACTATCCTCTACTAGTCATGTTGGAGTTATGTCAACAAACTGTGCGAGTCACGTTGAAGACAAGAAGCTAACCACTGTAATTCATGATGGGGGCACGAGTCTGGTCACTGCTATTCATACTAGCCAAACATCACAAACCTCTACAAGTTAATTTGGAGATCAACACCTAACCACTGCAATCCATGCCCAGTGAAACCCACTGGTCGTTGCAACTCACGCTAGGGGAATTAGTATGTTTGAGAATCCTAGAAGAATAGGATGTAAGCCAAAGTTCCCTTGTAATCTTTGCAAGGGAGATCACCTTACTCATATGTGCCCTGTTATTTCTCTGGTACGAAGAGCATGGTCATTGTATGAAGGCCCTTCTAGTTCTGATTCATCTTTGGTTTCACAACAACCTATTCAACCAGTGGTTGAGGAAGTGGTCATGTCTATGCAATCTCATATGGTCATGTGACCTTCCTAAGAAGCCCAAATCATGTGATTCGTTTTGCTAGTTTTGATCTCACTTCTTTACCCCTAGGAGCATTACCTTATGCAATAAGCGCTAAGTGGATTATTCAAACTCATGAGGAATTTTCCACCCCTCTAATAATCCCATGATGCAATGGATATGAATTGCACTAATCAAACTCATTGAAAAATGGTCCTTAGTGATTGACTATCATGGGAGATGGGTAATTGCTAATGAGTGTTACATGGACTATTTAATCCCATGAGAAGTTGGTCAATAAAAAATGACTATAGTGAGAGATAGGTCATTTCCCATAGGTGATTGTTTCAATCCCACTTCATCACCATTGTGAGAATCACCTCATGCAATGAGTGCTATGCAAACTATTCAATCTCATGACAAATTGGTTATTACAATGAATGACTCACTATTGCTTGGAGGTGGAAATTGGCACTATGTGATTCATTTTGTTAGTCTCAAGGGGAAATTCTTCACTATTGTGAGTATCACTAAATGCAATGTGTGCTAAGTGGATTAATCAAGATCATGAAGAGTTGATCATTGTTGAAAGACTCTCATGGGAGATGGGTCATAGTTGAATGACTCAAGTATTAAATACTCACCTTATGCAATGAGTGCTAAGTGGATTAAAACTTGATCATTGGTGAATGAGTAACATGGAAGATGGGTCATATTTGAATGACTCGAGTATTAAACACTCCACATAGTTAATTATCTAAAAATGATATTCGTGGTATATTATTATTTAAGAATAACATAATGCTACTTATTTAAAAAAACATACTACTAGTTTCCAATACGCCTAGCTATACGTTGACCACAAAGTCATCATTGTGTCACATAAATTCATCCCTAAAAAATGACATTCATAGTATATTGTTATTTAAAAATAACAATATTCTAACTAGTATCAATCCCACTCATTTATCCTTATCAGAATCACGTGGTGCAATGAATGCTAGATCTTGTATTGAAGTTCATGAGAAGTTGGTCATTAGTGAATGGTCCTCATGAGAGCTAGGTCATAGTTGAATAACTTGGTTAGTAAATACTTCATGCAACAAATGTTGAAAGATTATATTCATGGTATATTGTTATTAAAGAATAACATAGTGCTACTTTCCAACAAAACCTAGGTGTGAGCTGACAACAAAGTCACAATTGTGTTACATAATTCATCCCCAGAAAATGATATTCATAATATTTTGTTATTTAATAATAACACGATGCTAGGACTCCTCTAATCCAATGAGTGCTAAGTGGACTATTTAAGCCCACTTCTCCACCATTGTGAGAATCTTCTAATGCAATTGGTATTTCATAGACTATTCAAGTTCATGCAAAAATTGGAAAACCTGCAATTGTTCTACCGAAAATGGCATTGACCACAATCCTGCAACTATTCTAGAGAATTTGGCAGAGGCCATGTGGAGGTGCCAGTGGATTATTTGGTGATGGTTTTTTTGGAGGTGACTCTGCTAGATTTAGCGACTTAGTTTTGTCATTATTGAGTTTTAATGGGATGGCAGAGCCTTTACGAGCCTGTCTCTTCGGTCAGGCCCACTTAGCTCTTGTTTGTTCTCAGGACTTGCGCCATTACTAACGTCGAAGGATAAGACAACCCTTAGGTTCAAGGAACCCTCAGTGGAGTTTAGGTGGCGCCTTCCTGGCGTTGCTTGAAGCATCCATGAAGGAAGCTATTGTCAGCGCACTTATGAGTGTGACTGACGTGGAAGCCTAGTGGAAGGAATGGTTATTTAATCTATCTGCATAGGCACCCACTAACACACTTCTGTCACCCTCGAAACTAAATTACTCATCGCCTAACCCTGATTTGACTTGGCGGGGTGTGAATGTGGCTCTCTTATTATCGAATGTTGCAGTTGTCACAAATGCTGGGACTTCTAGACTGTGCGTGGAAGCTATCCAGGGTAGTAGGAAGGTTGACAATGGTTTTTACCAGGCTCGTAGTGATAGACCCTCTCTAGTAGTGAAGCCTTCTCCTTGGAGGAAGCTTAGAGTGAATAATTGGATCCCTAACCATTTTAGATGTAAGATGGTCCTGGGGGATGATTTAGGCTTGGAGGAGGCAGTAAGCCTGGCTCTAAACGCCTTGGTGGGTCAGTTGTCATATCGCTCCCAGTGTACTTCATCCATTACTGAGTGGGTTCTAAGTTTCTGGTTACCTTTGATGGGGTATGAGACAGAGTTTATCTACCTTCTGAGAGGTTGGTTTGGGTTTAAGTTTAATTTGTCGGAAGACTCTACAAAAATTCTGGATAATCTCTAGACATTTGATGAGGGGATATTGATGCTCAAGCGTTGGAGGTTTAGCTTCGACCCTGTTAGTGATTATTTTCATTTCAGGCACCTTTGGGTCCTGCTACCAGGTTTACCTTTAAATATATGGAATGAGAAAGCTTTGGATGCAATTGGTAATGCACTAGGTCGGTTCATTAAAGTTGATGACCTGGCGATGAGTGCTCCTGAAAGAAGATTGGGGAAGATCCTAGTCAAAGTTGATATTCATTTTGGTCTTCTAGAGTCCATTGATATATAGTGGCATGGTTACACTATCCACAAAAATTTGGATTACTTGGGTTTACCTTTTCGGTGTACTCTTTGTTGTAAAACTGACCACTTGAGAAGTGATTGTCAGGGATTTTTGGAGGAGGAGTCGGAAAATTCTCAACTTAGGAAGGAGTACCGTTGTGATTTGTCGGGTGTTGACTCCTTTGTTCAAGCCGCTGCCAGTACCAGGTTTATGAATTCTCCAAGTCAAGCAGTCACAGACACTGTCACAGGTAAGCTAAAATCTCTCTTGTCCTTCCTTCTATTTTACACTCTCGGCCCGGGAAAGGGATTCTCTGGATTCTAACACTCCTACAACGGCTGAAACTGTGCACTCCCAGTCTCACCTCCCGACGAAATCTAGGGAAGGTACCCCCTCATTGGAGACTGTCCCTCAACCCTCTGTGAGGGGAAAGTCTGAGTGTAGTATGGAGAAGGTGAACTCCTCCCATAAGGAGGCTAGAGTAAACTTAGTTTCTCCTACCTGTAACTTGTCTCCTTCTGGGGGTTTAAGGACTGAGGAAGCCATGGAAACTCTGGGGTTTAGGGGCATGCCCAGTGAGGAGGAGAGGGATTTTTATCTTCTGTTGGGTTACAGAGAGTCAGATCTTGGTGAGTGCTCCTTGGGGGATAATCTAGAGTCTCTAGTCCCATTGCACAGAGAGGTTGTCACTCCTCTCTCTATCCCCACTTTTAAAGGGAGGAAAATTTTAAAGTCCTCCGGTTTTGGTCTTTTAGGGTAGTTAGAAAAGTCTGGTGGGGGTCCAACTTCCGATATCTCCTGGTCAAAGGGTTTGGGTTTTGAGACCTCCCCCATTAAAATGAGGAGTGCGAGTGAAAAATCCACTGGTTCTCTTCTTGTACCTGTTTCTCTTACTTCTACCGTTATCGACAACGGGGTGCTTAGAGGCATGAAAGCCCTTGCTAGGGATAAACCATGATTCTTCTTTCCTTAAATCTTAGAGGGGTGGGGGGGACCCTGAAAGCAACCTCCATGCACAGATTGTTGCAAAAGACAAAACCTGATATTATTTTCTTACAGGAAACTCTTGTGGATGAAGAAAAAGCAAGGTTGTTTATGCTAAATTTTTTTCCCAGGTTGGTTATCTTGTGTTGTTAGTTCTGTTGGTAATCCTGGAGAGTTACTCGTGATGTGGGATCATAATAAGCTAGTTTTGGATCCTTTCCTCTGCTATGGAGGAATTCTACTTTCTGGCTCTTCTTTAGAGAATAACAAGCAGATTTGTCTACTCAATGTATATGGGCCTTGTAGCGAGAGGAAACATTTTTGGGAATAGGTAGCCTCTAGAGGATTGCTTGCTTCTAATAATTTGATTGTTGCAAGGGATTTAAACTTCACTACTAGAGCAGACGAGGTATGGGGAGCTTCGACACACCTGGACAAACTGACGAGCTTCTTTAAAGACTTGTTCCAGGAAAATCACTTGGTGGATTTACTTCCGGATGTCTTGGTCCCCGCGTGGAGGAATGACAGAGTAGGGGTTGACAACATTGCCAAAAGGATGGATCGTATATTAGTATTAGAGAATCTGTTAAGTGACGCGAGAATATTAAGATCCTGGGTGGAATACCCTTTTATCTCAGATCATGCTCTAGTGGTTGCACAATTTGAATTTCAGCAGTTTCCTTCAGCCTACCCTTTTAAGTTAAACCAGTCCTCATTGGTGGAGGCATAGTTCAATGCAATCATAAAATATGTTTGGCTAGATCAAGGTTTTTTGGTGGAATCTGATATTCAACATAGATTTGTGTGGAAACTGAAAGTGTTAAAAACCCAGATCAAATATTGGGCAAGGCTCTAGAGAAGTGTAAAACTCTTTAGATTAGAATCGTTGGAGGAGGAGCTACGTGTAGTACTTACATCAATTCCAAGGGATGGGAGGGATTTGATTCCTGATTGCCACATTAAAAAATTGGAGGAAGAACGTAATTCATTACTTCTCCTTGATGAAGAACTCTGGAGACAGAGGAGCATAGAAATCTAGATGAAATCAATGATCAGAATACAAGGTTTTTTCATAACTTTTCCAGTGCTAGAAGGAATAATAAACATATTTGGGAGATTCTGGATGAGGATGGATTGTACCACAGGGGGCAAGAGGCTCTTAAAAAAGAAGCAAAAATGCACTTTAAAGGCTTGTTTGAAACCGACGATCCTCCCTCCCCGACGAATCAGGTTTATACTGCCAGTCTTTTTCCTCGTTTTGTAAACGAGGAGGATACTTTACTTTTTGATTGTCCCTTTACAAAGTTAGAGTGCTTTGAAAAATATAAAAGTCTAGGCCCTGATGGCTGGACGATTTAATTTTTTTCTCATTTCTTTGAGATGCTTGGTGATTATTTGTTGGAGTTGGTGGAGGACTCTAGGATCAGAGGAAAGGTTCTAAGCTTTCTAAACTCCACCTTTCTAGAGCTAATTCCAAAGGAAAATAAACCTACAACTTTCGAAGACTACATACCCATAACGCTCTGTAACTTATGCTATAAGTTGATAGCAAATGTGATAGCTAATAGACTAAAGCCTATTCTCTTGAGGTCACTATCGAGTGAACAACTTGGATTCTTAAAAGGTAGGCAGATATTAGATGTTATAGGGACGACCCAAGAGTGTCTACATAGTATAAAAATGAAAAAGTTGAAGCCTCTAATTTTAAAGCCGGACTTAAAAAAAGCGTATGACTGTGTAAACTAGGACTTTTTAAGATTGATCCTCATTCAAACAGGTTTTAGTTTTCCTTCTATTGACTGGATTATGAGATATGTAGTCAACTCTTTTGTTGTTCTTATAAATGCTGAGACTTCCCCTTTTTTTGGAGTGACCGTGGTTTAAGGAAAGATTGTCCGTTGTCACCTTTACTGTTCATTTTAGTTATGGAAATTTTTAGCTTGTTGTTGGAAAAAGTCTAGATTGAGGGAAGTCTGACGAGGGTGAAGGTCTCCAGGATTGTAAAAATTCTCCACCTTTTCTTTGTTGACAACATCCTCATCATGACAAAGGCCTGCTTAGAGGAGTGGTTGGAGATAAAAACCCTTCTGAATTTGTTATGTTGTGCTTTGGGGTTGAAAGTAAATTTGAGAAAATATACTTTTTACCACTCGAGCATCCAAGGGGAGATGTTGGACAAGTTTAAAGAATATTTTTCTTTTAATTTTGTTGACCTGGATGAACGGTTTAGATACTTGGGATATTTTTTAAGAGTCGAGAAATCTAAATTTTATGATTGGAGATGGCTCATAGCAAAATTTGAAAACAGGATTGGACACTGGTGTGACAAGTGGTTATCTTTAGGTGGTCGTTGCATCCTTGTTAAAGCGGTGTTGGAAACCCAACCAGTTTACTAGATGGCTCTAGCGGCGGTCCCTGTTTCTGTGCTTAATAAGATTCGTCAATTGATCTTTGACTTCCTTTGGTCGGGTGGTAGTAATGATCACCATTTCCATCTTTGCAGTTGGCAGGTGCTAGCTAAACCAAAATCTTTCGGTGGTTGGGGTCTTAGAAATATTTACCATTTTAACTGAGCGTTGGCTGCAAATTCTTTATGGCGTGTCCTGACAAAGGATGGGAGTCAGCATATGGTGATCAAGGATAAATATCTACCTTATATTTATGTCTCTACTTGGTTCAGATCGACCACGACTAAACAACCCTTGGCTTCGCAGACTTGGAAAAACCTACTAAAGTCTCTTCCACTTATCACTCACTCGTTAAGTTAGAATCTTGGAAATGGGCACTCTGTTTTAATTGTCCAAGACAAGATAATGGGCATCGAGAACTCTTCACTGCTCTCACAGGACCTTTTGTTGGCTTTAAAGAATAAAAATATCAAATATCTCTTTCAAGTCAGCGCACAAAACTCGAAGGGGTGCATAATTGCTCAGTGGAAAGGTAGTTCTGATTTGGGACTTTCGGGTGTTCTAGCTCTTGAATGGAGTTCTTTTTGTAAGTCTTTAATTGGATCGGGTATTCATTTCCGAAAAAGAGAAGACAACTTAATCTGGACTGGTGGAGACAATTCGAGATTTCTATTTGTTAAAAATGTTTATAATGCTTTACAAAAAAAACTTTGGCAGCAACAATCTGTAGGTTGGAGGAGGCATATGTGGTCTTGGGATATTTCCTTAAAAATCAGACTTTTCACTTGGCTTGTAGTGGAGGATAAAATCTTAACTTGGGATAACCTTATCAAAAAAGGTTGGGAAGGACCAAGCCTATGTCTATTATGTTCCCTGGATTCTGAGTCTGTCTTGCATCTGTTTGTCAAATGTACTTTTACTCTTTAGGTGTGGCAGAAGTTAAAATATGCATTTCTTACAAGTTCTACTTGGAAAGGTAACTCTTTATCAGTTTGTTTTGATAGTTGGACTAAAAAGGAGTGGAAATTCAGTACTCTGCCCTCTTTGGCCTGTTGGTTCATTTGGTTGGAAAGAAACAAGAAAATCTTTGAAAATCATATTCCTTCCATTCAGACAGTTGTTTATAAAATTCTGGGATTGTTGGAAAACTATGATGGTTTGGGTCCTTGGAAAGGGAAGTGTCTTATGACCTTAAAGACTCATGTGTATACTCTACTTAATGGAGGATGGTTTGATGGTGTAGCCCAAGAAAATGGATTACTAAGTGGGGCAGGGGGTGTTTTAAAAACTTCTGAAGACACTAACTACAAGTGGACCCTCAATTGTGGCCCTGGTGTAAACACAAGGGCTGAAATTCTAGAAGTTTGGGCGACCTTAACTTTGGCATCCCGACTGGGATTTGATCATCTACAAGTCTTTGGAGATTAAAAAATTGTGATTGATTGGCTGAATTGCAGGGGAAATTTACATGTTACCTCTCTAGTGGGCTGGAAGGACATGATCTTGGAACTAGCCAAATCCTTTTGTACACTCAGGTTTGCACATATCTACAGGGAATAGAACTGGGTGGTGGATGCCTTATCCAAAAAATCACTTCAGGCTCCAGAAGGGAAGATCAAATTTAATAAATGGATAGAAGGACATGAGGGCCCCTCTCATTTTTTGCATCTCTATTAGTGCCTGAACTTCCTTCTATATTTTTGGAGACTATGTTGTATTTTTGAGATTGTGTATTTTTATAGTTGGTTATGGAGGTTAAATCCATCATAGTATTATAGGTTTCTATCCTGTATGTTGTGGAAGCTCAATAACTAGGATGGTACTTTAATCTCTTGAAGAGGTGGTTGTTTTTGTTGGATCCCTCTTGGTATGGTTTGGAGTATGGATGTTTTTTGTCAATGTACATGTACATGAGAACACTATATATATTAATATATTGAGAAATTTCCTGATGGAAAAGTTCATGCGAAATTGGTTATTATTGAGTAAATTGCATGATATATAGGTCAGAGTTTAATGAGTTGAGTTGAATATTAAATATTCTAAGCAATTCATCCTTGAAAATTAATATTCATAATATATTTTTATTTAAGAGTAAGCTTTGATTTTGTCACATGGGGTGACAACTAAACATAATTAGGATGGGTGGCTACATGATAAACAATGCATACCTCTATCCTCAAATGATGTGTACCATGAGTTTAGAAGGTGGAGGCATAAATCTAAGATATTCTCAATTCTACAACTCAATATGATGCTCTCTTTTTGTGTGGGTTCAAATGGTTAATAGGAATTGGCATTATGGTAGATCATGACAAGGTCCCTCTCATTTGTTGTGAGCACTCAATAAACCTATATTTAAATCACAAGATTAAATTATCTAATTATTGCACATTGAGCATACTAGTGGCCTACTTTACCTCTAGGAAATCACTGCCTCCCTCTCCTTATAAGGATTTTCATTCAAGCTACAAGCACTAGAAAATATGGAATGGGTAAGCCTAATCCCCATATGTGAGAATGATGATGGCCTAAGTAAGGACAAGTCTCCCACCAAGCTAAGTGTTGACGGGCGAAATTGTCCGTCCGCCAATTGAGAGAGTGGAACCGGTCTG
>CBVK0100094202.1:0-12160 GCA_900067695.1 Picea abies | reverse complement strand
AATCAAATCAAATCTCTTTAAAATAATCCAATCCAATTTTCTTTCAATAAACATTAAAAACAAATCACTAATGATTCAAATGATTTTATCATTCAAATTAAACAAAATCAAAAGTGATTCAATCAAAAACAGGGGTAAGAATACTCTATTTTTCTTTTACCATAAAAATGGGTCAGACTGTTTCATATCCAAATGAAATCAATAATGAGTGATATCGTATGTGATATGATCTAATCCAACACAACCAACTTCCACTTGTCATAGCTATAATGATATAACAACAGATTCATATCGTTCAATCAAATGTAAAGATAGAAATATTGTTTTGATTATGTTCAAATGAAATCATTCTTAACAACATCAACCCAACAAATTTCGTGATTGATCCTTGCACAGTCAATAGACAGGATCGATAAATCATGATCGCAATCTTAATAGAATCAACAGAGGTTATAATTATCAGCTGGGCAAATAATCAAATCACGACTGAGTTTAATTATAGAAACAAATTGTGAACCTGGATATAGTCACTTTCGTTCCTCAAATCAAATTTAAACAACATATTCATTGCAATATGAATTGAACTGATAACATGGTGGAGTAAACCAATGCGAATCAACCGGGTGGGTATAACTGTTATGAATCGTATCTATTCACGATTTGGGTGCATATTAACAGAAACATATTGAACATTATCCAAATTATATTCTTGTTGGTCGAAAGTCATATGGGACATAAAACCGTAACAGTTAACCATTATTGCCATTCATATCGTATACATTATAACCAATTCGAATCGAAACTTGATTGTGTTCAAAATTGAAATACGAGAAACAACTTGTGTTTAGAATAGATACAAACGACTTCAATTGACAACAGAGTATCCAATTGAAGCTAAATCAAACCAATCAAATCCATACCACGATCAATCGAATTGAAGAAAATCCAATCGAAGCTAAACTGGGAAAATGAAATTCCATTAATCAAAACAAAACTATGTACATAATGCATATAATGTGACAGAGCAAATCCAAGCTGTAATCAGAGCTATTCAAAGAATTCAAATTTGTTATATAAACAAGTGATAGAACATACTAGTGAGGCTGCTCAAACTATGCCAACTTAGAATTCATGACCACTGTAGCTGAATCCACATTTTTAAACAAGATAGAGCTAATCATCCTCTGTTTCTTATCAGTGGCTTGCAATTTAGCCTTTTGACTGGTAAGTTGTGCAACCTGGTCCTCCAAAGAGTGAATTCTTGACTGTGGCATTGGCACATCAAGATAATACCTCTCTAACCACGAGCTACATTGATCACAGGGTGGCACTGTAGGTTTTGACAGAGCAGGAGAGGGTTTAGATGAATGACTGGGGGCTTCACAAGGCAGCTTAATGCCTGGGTAGTTAGGGTCGTTTTGTAGGCAAGGGGGTAGGTTCGACACAAAGTCAAACGAGGGTTTGGCACACAAACCTTCCGAATAGGGGTATTCACTAGCCAAGAAACGCTCCACTTCCGAGTCGGAGTCTTCACTTAACACAATAGGGTTAGGGTTGACAGGAGGTTTTGGCTTGTTCCTCGCCATTCCAGAAATTAAACGGGCATTCTTTTTGCCTTTGGAGTTTGCAGTGGGTTTGGCTTTAAGCTTCTTGCCCACAGGCTTAACAGTCTCGAAATCCTTGGTCACAGTATGAGGTAGGTCGATAGGTGAGTCGGGTAAGGGTTTAGGTAACAGAATGTTGTAGGGTACCGGGGGTACAGTCTTGTCTTCGCTCACCATAGGTTTTTCAACCTGTGGAGGATTCGAATCTAGAAAATCGTTGCGAGCAAGGAAATCGTTCCAACAGTCTCTGTGTAACCCCAAATGACATACAACAATCATTTTAACCAGCCCGTAGTGAAAAAGGCTGCTATCAGCCTGGTTCCTTTTGTATTTCTTAGAAATTTTGAACAGGATTCTATGCAAGTAATAGGGCATATTGAGCTGATAACCCATAAAAACCATAAGCAAATGAAGGTGGTGTAAGAAAATGAACCCATACCGACCTTTGCAGGTGATAAATTGTTTGATAATCATCAATAAATCATGCCAACGCTGTTTCAGCATGGTCACGGGCAAACCTTTATCACAGGAGCTAACCTTACACGACTGGAAGAGCAGTGTCCAGGGGACTTCTTCTACTTTGCAATTCTTGGACCATTGTTGTCTAGTGGCAGGAAAACCCGTAGCAAGACTGATAAACTGCTCGTCAATTTCCAATTGAACATCGCCGACCTTGGCTCGACAGCCATCAAAGGTCATGGCGAATTGCCTAGCAACACAGAGGTTAAAACCACTGTATAAACGGAAGCCACCCACTGTCCTCAAGGTCATTGCGGGCATTGTCGAACATCAACAGAGCCTGGATGCCTTTCGGTTCAGCCCTCACAACTGGAGACATGGTACGAGCACATGGTAAGGGTTTGGGTCAAATTCACCAACACACAGGAGGAGAGTCATTTTGGCTAACAACTATGAACGATCAAAGGGGAAGCATTAATGTGCGCATGCGAGGGTGGTGGAATTATTCACCGCCATGCATAATAGTTATGGCAAAGTACAACCGCCAAGTCCCACATCTATTCAAACAATCATAACACAGCTCAAAACCTTATCATTCGTTCAACCAAAGAATTAAACGGTGGATGATATACCAATGTGCCATTATAATATTTCAAACCATGAATATTCAATGTGAAATCAAACCCAAATGTTAACCACACACTTATTGCACAAATGTGTAATCAAAAGTTTATAAAACATTGTGACAATCAATAATTATAGAATTGACAAGCCAAGAGCTATAAAAATAAGGATCACATCATATATAAAAAAAAAAAACCATGACCCCTATGCAATTCATAGAATCAAGTATAAACCCATATGCTCAATGCCTCATAAGTTTAATAAAATCAAGTTGCGCAATCAACGTAAGAATAGGAAAATAGGCATAGTTCGAAAATCCTTTTAGCCACTTAATGATAAACCAAAGGTAAGTGCCATTCAAAATATCAATGCAAAGATCATGACAACTCAAATAACCATGGAGGATTTTTCACGCTTACAGTCGTGAAAACTAAATGGGGACCGATTTGCAAGTGTCACGGGAAATGAAAATATTGACTATTTGCAAAATGCGACGAAAATTTGAAGTTCAAAAGACATAGGTGTAGGAAGCTTATAGGGCAATGGAAAAAATTGAATTGGCTGCCAACACTAAGGTATCAAGCCACCTCTACATGAACCATCATAAAGTAGTTTGGAAAGCCAAGGAAAAGGTGCAAAAGGGATACCACTCTTCTTTCAAAAGGATTTATCTACAACAAGCATAAGAAAACCATTGTTAGGAGTGGTACATTGATTTTTTATAAGGGAATTCCTTCCAAATTAAAGATGATGAATGTTGATATACACCTTGTCTTCCATAGAAAACATTGTGAGGAATCCTACAAGGAGGTTGAGAAGCTTGTACAAGAGGCCGGAATGAAGAGACAAGAGGTTGGTTGGGCTAAAGGAGAACCTTTATATGCTCCCATTAGGGATCCTTATCACACAACCGAAAGGAATACGCTTTTTAGGCAAGTATTTGAGATGACACGACATAACATGGACGATATGACACGACATAACATGTACTTTTTGGCTATCATAATTGATGCACAAAAAAAGTACAAAGACCTTGTCTATGACATGGTGAACTTCCTAGAGTTGATCTTCAAACCTATTAGCACTGAGAGTCACACTTAGGCTGCTGTAAGTGCAAGCCCAGTACCCATCATAATATAAATGGATTAAAATGGTTTGAGTAGGTGGATCAACAAGATTGAGAAAGAAAGGGAGAGGGTAGAAAAAAGTCTATAGAGGCAGTCCATTGGGCATGGAGTCACAACATCCTGTAGATCAAAGGAAATCAAACTGTATATCAAAAAAAGGGATATATAATGATGAGTAGAAGCATAGTGAATATGAAAAAAGGAAGAACATCCATTATACAGAGATCCTTTCTGCAACAGATAAAGATTTTCTTAAACAATGAACAATGATTTAATGGGCAAGCTACAACAAATCCTCTGATGTTCATGAATCCTTCAATCAATGGCAGTTATGATCCTCAAAACCTGCAATATATTCAATTAAGAAGATAAAAAAGAAATGGACAAACACATAAGACAATCTGATAACAACTCTCATGAATCTTTAATGGAAGAAAATGTCATTACAAACAGGCCCTCAGGCTTACAAATGAGCAACTAAAATTGCTCCTCCATCTCTCTCCTCTCTTGGCTCATGAATCCAACCCTTTTCTCATAAAAAACCCTTTCATTTATAGTGAATAATATCTATATACCCTAAGGAGGTCGAAACCAAGGAGTTACATAGGATCCTCCTCCATTTAGGGGTCTTGTTACAAAAGATTCCAACAAAAGCCTAACAAATTCCTATTTTTGGGGGATTTTGTTTATCATGATAAATTCCTTTTGAATCAGGTCATACTAATTGATCTGGAGATGGAACACATGTCCCTCATGTTCAAAAAACTCCTAGGAGACCATTTGAACCTTCCTTGACAGGTGGAAACCTCCAAACAAGGCGAATATCCAACAACTATGCAAAATAGAGAGCTTGCAACACCAATTTGCAGTGCACTGGTGTTTTAGTTATATCTCGCGAATTACAAATTGGGTTAGCCTGAAATTTGGAAAACAAGTCAATGAAATTATCATGCACCTCCACAAAAAATTTCATAAAAACCCATAATCACCGTTTTGGATTTATGATCAAATCTGTAAAAGCAACTACTACGGGAAATGAGTTCACAGCTCCTGTCTTCCAGTTCGCAGGGCCAAAAGGAAAAAAAATCCAAAACCACTTTCTCGACCTTCAAACAGGATCAAAACCCTCATGAAGTACCTAATGGCCCTAAGGATGCTGTGGATGTTGATAAGTCCGAGCGTGAGTGCCTGCAACCTATCCAAGCTACACCACTCCTCCTTAACTAGTTCACAGCGCCAACTCAAATATAGCTTGCACACTTCGAGGAGGATGTTAGTTGATGGTATGAAATAATCCCTGGAGAAATGGTTAAATTGTAGGCTCTAAAAACCATAAATCCTCCTTTACATGATCAATATTATGTGTTAACATATGGATCCATAGGGAATGGCATGCTCCCTGTGAGCTGCCAAGAACATGCAGTTCCAGTACCTTATCCATTCCATCTCTGTCCACAAAACTCGTATGCCTGAGAGCACCTCCACTCCTTATAGAAAACTGAAAAAATACTCATTGCAAATCAAATGCTTGCATAAAAAGATTATTTATATACATCCCTACACTAATCTATCTAGCTGAGCTTCTTTGCTTAATTGAAGTCATACTTCAAATGCAACCAAGTGAGTATCGAACTGATGAAAATAACTCCTTCCATGCAACTGTTCGAAATAATTTTCAAGTGATATGAAGCTTGGAGAAAGATGTTATTAAGCAATGGATACTTACAACTATGATTTGAAATCATACCAACAACTGTATCATTAGAAACCTTTGAAAAATATAACTCTATGTAAAATTCCACAGGATCATGAAACTTATGAAAAGACATTTCTAGTTGGTTAAGAAAACCATCTTGCTCCTCTATGAAGGCTGATTCATCAATAAAATTATGGTCCTCATATACTTCATAGCTACTCATATGTTGTTTGATGTCTTTTGCAAGTGCAAGTAGAGAAATGATAGACATTTCCTCGCTGATCCTTGGAGTTTTCTGCTCATCAATAGGTGATAAAGAGAATTCCAACTGCTGCTACAATTATTCCTTATCTTCTTTATTATCATATACTGGTTGGATGCTAATAAGATCTGTATGTGATTTAGTAAAGATCTTCTCTTTACCATTTGAATACTCAAAGGAAACAATTTGATTTTCATGACAACTTAAAACAGTAGATACATTTGATATAATGTCAAAAGTATCTACATCCTGGCTATCACTTTGAAGATCATCATCCTCTTGATCATAATGAAAAGTGTCTTCTACTGCAACATACTCTTTATGACTATTTGATCCTTTACTCAACAAATCGAATTCATAACATCATTCTTGATAAAGTAAATCAACTGCAAATTTCTCTTTGCAAAACAAACAAAATGCAACATGAAAATGTCTTAGTGAAGTAATACAAGCAATCGGGAGTGATATACACCAATCACGAGATGCTCCATCTAAAGAGTATGCAAACAATTTGATGAGGACATCTTCATGTATAACTTTCAGCTTAAGTATGCACTCGTGAAAATATAGTAAAAACTCAGTTGACATTTCCCAATTTTCCCCTCTAAACCTAGGAAGGAAACCTTCCCATTCACTTCTATCAGGCATGGAGTTTGGAAAACCAAATATATTTGAGAAATCAGAAAATGCACACCTCTAAGCAAGAATCTTGTCCATTTCAAACTAGTGGAGTCGCCCATAAATTCATCTCTGATGAAGTTGGAGTCGTCAGGTAGAATATTGCAGTCAAGTTGGTGTCCTGCTCTTGTCTACCACCAAGAGCTGGATCTGATCGTTTTCGTTCTCCCACAGAATATTTCTTCACTTTCTTCCCTGACAATGATGACAAAAATGTTAGCATTCAAAGTCACACTTAGACTTTTGTAAGTGAAAGCCCAGGACCCATCATAATATAAATGGATTAAAATGGTTTGAGTAGGTGGATCAACAAGATTGAGAAAGAAAGGGATAGGGTAGAAAAAATTCCACAGAGGCATTCCATTGGGCATGGAGTCATAACATCCTACAGATCAAAGGAAATCAAATTGTATATCAAAAAAATGGATATATAATGATGAGTAGGAGCATAGTGAATATGAAAAAAGGAAAAACATCCATTATATAGAGATCCTTTCTGCAACAGATAAAGATTTTATTAAACAATGAACAATGATTTAATGGGCAAGCTACAACAGATCCTCTGATGTTCATGAATCCATCAATCAATGGCAATTATGATCCTCAAAACCTGTAATATATTCACGCAAGAAGATAAAAAAGAAATGGAAAAACACAGAAGACAATCTTATAACATCTCTCATGAATCTTTAATGGTAGAAAATGTCAATACAAACAGGCCCTCAGGGTTACAAATGAGCAACTAAAACTGCATCTTCGGCTCTCTCCTCTCTTGGCTCATGAATCCAGCCCTTTTATCATAAAAAAAACTTTCATTTATAGTGAATAATCTCTATCTACCCTAAGTAGGTCGAAACCAAGGAGTTACGTAGGATCCTCCTCCATTTATGAGTCTTGTTACAATAGATTCCAACAAAAGCCTAACAAATTCCTATTTTTTGGGGATTTTGTCTATGATGATAAATGCCTTTTGAAACAGGTCATCCTGATTGATATGGAGATGGAACACATGTCCCTCATGTTCAAAAAACTCCTAGGAGACCATTCAAACCTTCCTTGACAGGTGACAACCTCCAAACAAGACAAATATCCAACTATGCAAAACAAAGAGTTTGCAGTGCCAATTTGCAGCGCACTGGTGTTTTAATTATATATCTCAAATTACAAACTGAGTCAGTATGAAATTGGGACAACAAGTCAATAAAATTATCATGATCCTCCACAAACAATTTCAAAAAAACCCACATCACCATTTTGGATTTATGATCAAATATGTAAAAGAAGCTACTACGGTAAATGAGTTCGCAACGCCAAAAGGAAAAAACATACAAAACCACTTTCTCGACCTTCAAACAGGATGAAAACCCTCATGGAGTACCTGATGGCCCTAAGGCTACTGTGGATGTTGATAAGTCTGAACGTGAGTGCCTACAACCTATCCAAGCTACAATGCTCCTCCTTAGCTAGTTCACAACGCCAACTCAAACATAGCTTGCACACTTCGAGGAGGTTGTTATTTGATGGTATGACATAATCCATGGAGAAATAGTTAAATTGTAGGCTCCGAAAACAATAAATCCTCCTTTACATGATCAATCTTATGTGTTAACAAAACCCATCACCAAATACTTGGTGGCACTTCATAAAGGAATCTCAGGGTTTTTCAAGCTTCAGACAGTAAGTGTACTTACTATTGAGAAGGTCACTGCTGAGGAGGTTAATGCACAAGCTAGGACACTAGTCAAGGCTAGTTAGTCATACATCCTTTTGAATATCTTGTGTTTTGTTTGCCTACCCAATTTCTATTGTCTTTTTTGTTATTCATTGTCATGTCATCTACTATATATTGTTTATTCTACTTATTTCAACAATCCACAAGAATCACATATTGATGTTTTGTGTGAAAATCTAGGGTTTCATTTGTTGGACAACTGAGAGGGGGGAGGGGGTGAATCAGTTGTTACTGTGCTTAAACAATTATGATTATTTTAAACTCTTTACAGAACACTCAATGACAATCACAATAATGCATGGAAGTAAGCAATAGAACATTCAACATCATTCACACATATGAGATACAGAGAGACAGATATTTCCTGAGGAAACCCATAAAGGGTAAAAACCTCTTCTTCTTTATATGATAAGTAATCTTTACATTCTGTACATTATCATACTTATGAGCACCAACTCATAATGAGGCTACAACCTCTATTTTGCAAGCTTCTACTTGCTGAGAGCACCAACTCTCTTATTTCTTTAGCACCCACTAGAAGGAAGCATCGACTCCCTAGTTTCTCTAGCACCCACTAGAAGTAAGAACCAACTCCTTGGTTTCTCTAGCACCCACTAGAAGGAAGCAACAACTCCCTAAGTGTTCCAACACCAACTGGATGGAAGCACCAACTTTCAGTCACACAGGCACCAACCTATATAACATAGAACAACAATTCTCCCTTGCACCACCCTGCCACCCTGGTTTCTCTGGCTGCAACCAGATGGAAGCTAAACTCCTTGTGTTCAAGCACCCACTTGAACCTCTGAGGAAAATAGTCCTCCCTAGCACCTCCCTACCACCCTAAAATATAATTCTTTGCTACTGAAACTTATTACAGTGATATAATGTTCATCAATGGCTTACCAGTCTCATCATTGTTCTGCTACACTACCCTGCTTTGTCTGCATTAGTGTCTTCCTGCACACATGCCTTGCGCTTTTTGTTCTTCTTCCTTTTATGCTTTGTGTTCCATGTCCATTCAATGCACCATTCCTCTTCTATGTATTTCAGTTGTTGCACACTGCCTCCTTCTACATGCCTAAATCACTCTCAACAACAACATCCATCTCTTGTATGTTCTGGGTATTTATACTTTCTGTGCATCTTCTTCGTCCTCCATGCACAGTGCCTCTACATGCCCTTCACCGTGCCACCGTTCAGAACTTGGGTTGTTCACTACCACTCCACTTACCACTGCTCCACTCCCTCGAGCATGAACACACTCTCTCTGTTCTGCATGTTCTCCTTGTGTTGAGTCCTCTTCTTGATCATCATTGCAACTCTTCAGCTTCTCTGGTGGTTAAACCCATGCGTCCATCATCACTGGGTGTTATGTCGAGATTCCTTAGCCTCTCCAACAGTCGAGACTCTTCATCTTCTCTATCATAGTGGAGCTCATCCTCTCTATTGTAGTTACAGACTTCAACGCTCTTCCATATGTCAATCGCCTCTATCAACAGTCTTCATTCCACTGGCAGATGCCTTGAGACTCTTCATCTTCTCTAGCGATCACCCTGAAGTCTCTTCGAGACCTTTGACAGAAACCATCAGTCATTTCTAGCAGTTACACTATGAATCTATCGAGCCTTGTGCCTTTAGCACCTTTAACCTTTCCTTTCACATGTGGCCTCAGGTGGTGACCACAACCTACACCAAAAGGTGTTTTTGCATTTCGGCATTTCGCATGTTGCGAATTCCTGTTGCGAGGCATCTCGACTCTCTAAGTCACGATCTTCGAAATGGAGCTTGGTTGCAATATCTCCTTCCTCCATCTTCCGCAAATGTGACCACTGGCTGTGACCACAACCTTATTCGAAACTGCATTTCGTAATTTCGTGTTTCGTGAATTTGTTGCGAGTCACTCTAACTCTTCCAACTCTTGATCATAAAATGGAGCCTTGCAACTTGCAAGCTCCTTCCTTCACATGCCCACAGTTGTGACCAAGCGTTTATCCATAAAGTGCTTTGGTGATTTCACATTTTGGCATTCCTACATTTCAACATTCCTGTGGTGAAGTGTTTCGACACTTCCAACTCCCAGTATCCGAAACTTGCACCAAAAGGTGTTTTTTGCATTTCGGCATTCATGTGGTGAAGTGTTTCGACACTTCCAACTCCCGGTATCTGAAACCTTCACCAAAAGGTGTTTTTCGCATTTCGACATTCCGACATTTTGGTATTCCTGTGGTGAAGTGTTTCGACACTTCCAACTCCCAGTATCCGAAACTTGCACCAAAAGGTGTTTTTCGCATTTCGACATTCCGACATTTCTGTGATGAAGTGTTTCAACACTTCCAACTCCCGGTATCCGAAACTCCGAAATGGAGTCATTGTTGATGTGCCTATTTTGGGATTTTGGGGTTCACTACTTCAAAAATTAAAGTTCCTTTGATCTTTGATTTCCTGGTCTGCGAAACTCCGAAATGGAGTCTTTGTTGATGTGCCTGTTTCAGGATTTCGACGTTTCGCATTTCGCAACTTTGGGACTCCTGTGATGAAGAGTCTTGACTCTTGACTCTTCCAACTCCCGGTATCTGAAACTTTGAAATAGAGTTTACGCTTATGATCTTTCCATGCCATCATCGTTGCTGATCTTCCTTGCCTGCCTGTTTTCCATCAAATGAACAAGCACATTCTTGCACTCTGCGTGCACCTCTGCACTATCTCTTCTGGTCTTCACGAGCTTGCTCTGCTGCATCTCCCTAAAATACTTTTGGTGCCTGCCTAGCACATTGTACCTGTACTCAATCCATCATCGCTGCTATACTTTCCATCAACAACAAGCATACACTGCTTGTAAAACATGCCAACAATCGCCCCCTTTGGCATTGATGGCAACAAAGGCACCCAGACCTATTCTTTTCTTCCCCTTTGACATCAATGTCAAAGAAAACACACTCCCCCTGAGCTGTTGCAGTATTCAATCAATACAAACTACCCCTAACATGATGGAGTCTCTTAGGTGTGTGATCAAAATTTGGACCAGGGGTCAAAAATTTGCTCAAAATTCAAAGTGCTCGGAATGTGACGAAAACGGTGCCATTGCGTCCGTCTCGTCTTCCTGATTCTGGCGGTATATTTACTTTCGCAAACGGAGTCCATATGAAAAAGTTATCGCGATCTGTTCACCGAGCCAAACAGGTAAAAAAGTGGATGCTAACTGGGCAGGCCGTACAGCTGATGTGGCAGAGGCTGTCCAACTGACGTAGGCGACTGTATGATGATGTGGTAGCTGAGTTGGTAGCGCTAATGTGGCGGTTTGTGATTGGTCGAATGTGGTCGAATTATATTTGGACACGTGGCATCTTTTTAGCGAATGGTAAGGTGCCACGTGGCCCAATCAAGGGCTGCCATGTGGCACCCCAGGTTTGGCTATTTGGTCGTATAAAATTTATATGGAGGCCGCGGGGTTCGACCCCCGGACCTCCCCACTACACAAAGCTTTAACATAATCCGCCCGACCATTGGACCACGCGATGGTTCTTATAATACAAACGCAATAAAATTTATTTAAATTTAAACTATTTCATTATAGCGCGGGGGGTCGGGCTGGGTCTTAGCCCCAACCCTTGGTCTCGGCGTGCATTCATATGACCTGACCCTCCATTGGTATGCGCGCAGGTTTTAACTTTGTACCGTGGTTCTATGCTATACATATGACCACCGTTTATGCCCGGATTTCAAATGGATCCCGATACAAATGGCGCGCAGTTTGGTGTTTCATATATAAGCCCACAATTTTGGGGGTTGTTTTATAATAACTCGGTTATATTATATTTAATATGACCATATATAAGCCCCCGGGGGGCAGCTCAATTGGCAAGTGCCGTGATATAGCGTGTTATGTACGATGACGTTTCAAGTTCAAATACCCCCGACTTACCCATGCCTGCGGAAGGGGCATACGTATGGCACCTGGAGGTTATAGTGGTAGCG
>CBVK0100094195.1:0-14067 GCA_900067695.1 Picea abies | reverse complement strand
CCACCAAGAGCCACTACCCTGGTTTGGTGACCAGATAGATGGTAGTGTCATACCGCTACATGCCCATGGTCGTAATAGGCCAGCTCATGATGAGACTCTCTAATACCTTGAGTGTCTATTTATCTTATAGGTACCCTTTTCTTACTGAGAAGCCTTTTATTGCTTTCTCGAGAATCCCTGGGCGAAGCATCTCAAAGGTTTAATTTTGGCTTTTAACTCTTGCAAGCTACTTTTACCCTTTGGGCCTTTAGCCCCTTCTTCCCACAAGGCAAGGTACAAGCCTTCCTAGAGTGGCAAATCCCAATTCCTGAACAAAGGTAGGGGAAAACGAGAGGAATAAAGATGGGAAGTGGTAAGTTTGGAGGGAATGGACGATGACCTTTCATAGACCCACCCAGTGGCAACCCATCCTAAAGGGAGATTAACTTGCTAGGGCATCATGTCACCCTCTCAGGTATGAACAAGTTAAAGAGCATAATTTCCTTGCAAACGTTATGAAATGAAGGAGAATTCAGTGCAACATATTCAAGTGCTTCAATAATCAGAGTGACACATACCATGATACCCGAACTCATTACCTCATGGAGCAAGACTTACTGCTACATCAGGACCAGGCTGGTGGGATGGATATTGTTGCTGCTGATAGATGGGCTGCACTGAGGAAAAGAGGGGCCCTCCGGGGCCATGTTCAAGTCATTCGACTCTTGGCACTCCATGTCTAGGACCTGTGGGCCTCGAGACATTATCTTCCTAGTTATCCCTAGGATAGGGGATAACATCTAGCTCCAACTCGGGGACATGTGCTCACTGTAGAGCGCATGAGAACCTCAACATCTCTGGTATGACCTGTGCCTGCTAGATCTCAACAAAATACATCAGTAATCTTCAGGGTGGTGATATCACCCCTCGCTCATATATGATATAATAAAATAAAGATAATCATGCATATATATACATAATGAAGGAATATAACATGAAAATGAAACTACAACTATACTAACATGATATGCAGATGGTATATACAATGGATGCAAATGCCTGCCTAACTTACCTGTACTTACCTGTGAAGTCAAGTCTTTTTCCCATGGGGTTTAAGGAGGGGTCCACTGATTGGTAATGGACGTTTTCTTCCTTCCAACGTGGATAAATAGTAGGCATCATTGACTGACTTCATTTTGATTATTAAAGGTCCAAGCCAAAAATGCGCATTCCCTTTAACATTAGTAGGCTCTCCTTTCTTTGTGTCCCACATCCAGACCCTATCTCCCTCTTAATACTCCTTTGTGTCAAACTTGGTTGTTTCTTGTATAACTCTAATATATTGTCTTGAGGGAGGAGGGTGGGATTCAGCTGTAAGGACTTCTTGTTGGCTTGGTTTGATCAATATGTCATCATCCCCTTTCTTTAGTGACTTGACAGTTCCAACTTCCTTGTCCTTATATTTATCTAAGAGTTGTTGATACTCTTCCTTCTTTGGCCATTGTATCTCATCAAAATCTTCCTCTGAAGTGAAAGGCAAATCCTCTAGAGAAAATATATGAAGGTTTTCCTTGATCGGCTCATGTGTCACACTGGTCTCAACATCATTGTTAATTTCTTCTACATGGGCCTTGGCCATTGGCATATTTGGAAGGTGTTCAATTGTCCCATTCTTCATAGGCACATTGATGTAAGTTAGATCCATCTCTAATGTACCTCCCAACATTGCAACAAATTTCTTGGACAAAAGCACCCCCCACACATCAGGGACGTCCACCACCACAATATCCATATGGATCACTCTCTTGGGATATTTACCAAGGTGTACTTCAACATTCTCAACTACCCCATGAGTGGGTATGGCCCTGAATTCAAAACCACACACATTCCTATAAGGTGGTGTGTCCTTTAGGCCTAGTTTCTCCATGGCTCTCAAAGACATCATGTTAGCACTTGCTCCTGAATCAAGCATACAATTATTAAGACATTTGTTATTCACTAGAAATGTCATGAAGAAGGGTGGGTGTCCATCAAACTGAACCCTAAAATGGTTTGCTTGTAACATAATGGGAGGGTCCATTGGCTCATCTGATACCTTGAAATTTTTTTCGAACCTTTCTTTCATAGATGGAACTTTGATAACTTCCCTCAACAGAATGGTCACATGCATTTTGCCCAATGCACCTTCCAAGTCAAAATTTAAGTCAATCTTGTCAGTTTTGAGAGAATTCTTAGGAAGAAGTATGTTCATAGGCGGAGGTTTTGGTTGTGAAGTTGTAGGTCTAGTAGAGAGAGGTTGGTTCATTCGTTTTTGTCTAGTAAACACTTGGAATTCTTGTTTTTTCAACTTTTGACTCGACTCTTGATCAAGATTATTTATCACCTCCATTCTAGCCTTCCCGACTGCTTCCTTTATGCCTTCTTGATGTTCTTCAAGTGTGATATTTAGGCAACATTGTGGGCCCTCAATGGTATGATCAATAATATTCACTTGGTCCTGTTCACCATTGTTCAAGGGACATTCATGCTCCCAATGTGACTCTCTACATGGCAAGCACCAAGGATTCTCCTCTACCATGTTTGTGGGGGCTAAAGTATTAGGGACTTCTTGATCACTTTTCGATTTGAAAACTTGAGTCCCCCTTTGGAATTGCCCTTTATAAGGAGGCCTAGGAGCTTGTTGTTGGGCTCTTTCTAAGTTGACAATCCTATTCATCATTAATTCTTGGGTTTTTACCATGCCATCTATAGTCAATTGTAGCTTTTCCAAGCTAGCGCCAATATCTGAAGCAGACTCGACATTGTGGACTATTTTGGTTTTAGCATCCATTTTGACTCTTGGGGAGGAGAAAGGTTCCACTTTGGATGATGATAGGTTATCTTCAATTTTTGTAGCCATCTCTTGGGCCTCTTGGATCGTCCTAGGAGTTTTGTCTCTAAGGAGAAAACCCATTTGTCCTGTAAAGGCTTTGGTGTAAATAAAGAGAAGGAAATTGTTTGCAGGGTGATGGCTTGTCGGGATCTGTTGTATCAACCTTTCTAATTTATCATTAAATTCCCTAACAGTTTCATTCTCAGCTTTTGTGATATTATCGAGCCTTATTAGTAACATGTTAGGGTCTTCCTTGACACTCCATCGTTTGAGGAACACTTCCTCTAATTTATCCATGGATGTAATACTAGTGTCAGGGAGACCATTATACCATCGTCTGACGCCATCATAGAGGGTAGCAGAGAACAATTTCATAGCTAAATCTTCGGCATCATCACTGATAGAATGAAGCTGAAAGAAGGCCTAGAAATTTCTCATATGATCCTCAACGCTGACTACATCATTACTAGTGAACTTAGGCAACCATTTCTCATACCTAGGGGGCATTTTCCTAGGGTATCCTGTAATGTTTGTCATGTCTAACGGTTTGAAAAGCTTGGATGACCATTGTTTCTGGTTATTAGCTTGATTTGGATTAACAGTCTGAGTCCGAGCATTAGACATCATATTGAAGGGAAGATTACCTCCAACCAATGATTTTACTATAGGAGAGTCTCGTGGAGGCTTTCTTCTGTAAGACCTGGGAGGATTGGTATACCTCCCTGAACTTAGTGGAGTCGCCAGATAATCTTCTTGAAATTATCAAAGGGATGAGGTGATCACTCTCAGTGGAGTCGCCAGGTAAGCTTTGTGAAGAAAAGGCTTTGAGGGAAAGGCTTAACGAAAAAGTGTCGTTGAGGAATATTGACTCAGTGTTCCCCGACAACGACGCCAAAATGTTATCGCACAATCTGTACTTGCCCAAAGCCCTAGGCAAGTGGATGCAAGATTGGTGTAACAGGGGGTGCCTGTCACTGTCACCTTGATAGAAAACCCCTTTCTGTTTAGGAGTATATCAAGATTACCCTAGGGGAGACGTCCCCGATGACCTAAAGGGATGATAACTAAGGCAAGGATGCAAGAAAATCCCCCTCTCACTGGTCACTCAATTCAAAAGGTTCTTATGGCCTTTAAGGGATGAAGCAAATGGTAAAATGGAGTGTACCTGCCTGCCCAGAACAAGACAACAAAAAAATATAGCAGCTTGCAAGTACAAAAATATGATGTTAGTGCTTCTTAAGAGCATGAACCTTCAAAAAATGGGCTAGTTGATATAAAGTTGCAACAATGTAACAATTTATAACAACAATGAATATTTTATAACAACCACAAGAATTATGCCTTGAAATTGCTTGAAAAGGATAAGAAAAAGTAACTTTGACTAGGAAAATTGATAATAAATTGTCACAAGCAAATTTGGCAATGTTTAGCTAGCACTTAATATCACTTTTGTAGAGAATTTGCTCCAGTTAGATGGCTGTACCAATCTTTTGTAACAACAACAAATTCTAGTGCTCAAAATTGCAAGAAAACACCATGCAAACTCAACATTTATCTAGTAGTTTGATTGGCAATTGTCACAAGTGATTTTCGGATGAGCTAAGTGTGAGTTATGTAGGTGAATGCGACAATTTAGCATGAATTAGTATGGCTGTAGCAATGATTTGCAACAATGGCAAGTTAGCTAAGGAGTTAGTCTAGTTCAGGGTAAGCAAAGGTTAGCAAAAGCTTCAAGAAGAAAGGTTGAGTGTTTGTTTGATCAATCATTCCTTTAATGGTAGACTAGTGCCTTTTAGGGTTTATGGAGTCAACAATAGCAGTGGAAAAACTTGGAGCAAAGTAGCAATGATAATTCTTTGTCAAAGGAGAAGGGATGGATGGGGGAGGTGTTGGCTACCCAAGGCCTCAAGCATTCAAATCCTAGAGAGAAACTTGCTAGAGAGTAAGGAATCTTAGGCCCTAGTAAGTTTTCCTTCCTTAGACTATGGAAATAATGTATTATGGAAATAATGTATGCAATAGGCAAGTAGAGTAGAAGTACTAGAGAGCTAGCACTTTAGGGCTCTAGTAGCTACTTCTTAAACAAGATGCACTTGAGAAATTTAAAAAAGCAGAAGACTATAGGGAGAAATAATTAACTTATATTTCTCTCCTAGGGTTTAAGCAAGCAATTTCATAATCTTTAACATGAAAAAGTAAAATTTACCACAAGCATTCATTAGCATAAACAAATTGCATATTTTCTACTTCACCAAGAATAATCAAGCCAAACCCTAGTTGAAGATCTTCCACCATGAAAAATAGCCAAAATACACCAAGATAAGCCTCTCCAAGAAGTTGCGCACTAGTTATTTCAGCCAATAGCCCTTAAAGAGGGCGCAAATTTCAGTCCACACTAAGTGTGTGATGAGTCATGATGAAAAATGAGAGTAATTTCTCTCTATTTATACAATATCAAGGACCCTTAATTAATTTTAGGTCATAAAGAGGTCGACCTGGCCAAATTACATCAAAATCCAGTTTTTACATAAACGAAAGTAATTAAACCCTAAAATCATCTCCAAGGGTGAGGTCATGCCCTTCTAGGGTGACGTTGAGCTTCTAGGGTGGAATGTTGGGCCCCATATGCAGAACGTTTGGCCTCCAAAGGCCCTGGATGATGCCACACGTGCCAAACAACATACAACTTCCCTCATAAATGCAAACCCTAGCTCTGGATGACGTCCAGGGTCATAATGATGATGTCATGGGCTCTCAAGGGTCAACGTCCAGGTGGAAGAGCAAGATCCCCCTGGTTCTAGGTTTGCCGAAGTGCTTCCAAGGGCAACGTCCTTCTTTCTTCCTGGTGCAAGTCTCTGATGTCTTCTTGCCCCTACCTGGGGTTACAACATCCATCTTTGGGCTTTCAGTCCCATGCAGGTCCAAGCTAATCATTCCCCCACATGTACTTGTCCATCGACAAACTCTTGCAACAACAACAAGCACGCCCTCCATGGGTTCATAAGTCACAGGGATCATAGCATGTAAATCACATCTAATAATCAAATTACCCAAACATGTGCATCAAACCCCCCTTTACCCAAACAAATGCTCAAAGACGTTATGCAGTTTAACAAGTCAGGTTTGGAGAAGGTCTCAGGGTGTCCTATTGGGCTAATCCTCCTTAAGTTTGGGGTGTTTCCCAGGTGAGAACCAATCTAGGTCATGTAAGTATGTGTGAGATGGCGTGGGGTAATTGTTTGGGCATGGGGTGCAGTGATAAGAAAGGAAATGTAGATCTTACCTGTGGGTGCCTTTGTAGAGGGCGAGTTGCACCTTGTCATAGATGACATTCTTTCCTAGCCCATTCAATGCCTTTTATTCTTAGTTTTATTGCTTTCTATCTTTTTCTTTTATGCTTCAAGGGAAGAGCTGAGGGACATTGTCCTGGCTTGGTGACCAAAGGTGACAGCGTTACCCACAAGCATTTCACGGAGATGAGAAGGTTGGCTCGTGATGAGACCCCCTTTCTCTTAGCTATTCCATCAAGAGCCACTACCCTGGTTTGGTGACCAGATAGATGGTAGACCTCCCATCCACCAACTAATACCTTGAGTGTCTATTTATCTTACAGGTTCCCTTTTCTTACTGAGAAGCCTTTTAGTGCTTTCTCGAGAATCCCTGGGTGAAGCATCTCAACAGTTTAATTTTGGCTTTTAACTCTTGCCAGCTACTTTTACCCTCTGGGCCTTTAGCCCCTTCTTCCCATAAGGCAAGGTACAACCCTTCCTAGAGTGGCAAATCCTAATGCCCGAACAAAGGTAGGGGAAAATGAGAGTAATAAAGATGGAAAGTGGTAAGTATTGAGGGAATGGACGATGACCTTTCATAGACCCACTCAGTGGCAACCCATCCTAAAGGGAGACTAACTTCCTAGGGCATCATGTTACCCTCCCAGGTATGAACAAGTTAAAAAGCATAATTTCCAAGCAAACGTTGTGAAATGAAGGAGAATTCAGTGCAACATATTCATGTGCTTCAATAATCAGAGTGACACATACCATGATACTAGACTCATTACCTCATGGAGCAAGACTTCCCGCTACTTCAGGACCAGGCTGGTGGGATGGATACTACTGCTGCTGATAGATGGGCTGCACTGAAGAAAAGAGGGCCCCTCCGGGGCCATGCTCAAGTCATTCGGCTCTCGACACTCCATGTCTAGGACCCGTGGGCCTCGAGACATGATCTCCCTAGTTATCCCTAGGATATGGGATAACAAGGCCAAGCGCTCTAGCATAAGAGTCACGCGTGGTATGGGGAGAGGGTTGACCCCTCTAGATATGACATGTCACCATGGAAACATATGCAATGGGGAGAGTGCTCTATGAAAATCAATAGCAAGTGCATCAAGCATCAGAATAGGACCATCATAATCATCTCGAGTGCTAGGGTGCTCTCCCTAGGAGGTACAATATCATAAAACCGTCAATAATCATCCACGAGGCAAAATAAACTAGGCTATGTGCAAAGCGTCCACTGATACAATAATATCCCACCTTGTAATCTTCACAACTGAGACACATCCACTGCTAAGAGAAATCATCATGTAGCAAAACCTGTGACCAATCTCATCCAATCTTGTCCTCTGAATAATCAATATGAAGTGCTCATATCAAGTACCAACTGGAATATCACATCATTGGAATGCTAGTGCTCATACTGGAAACTTGGGGATATAGACATAAATCTTTGCACTCCCACCTCCCTCTAGACACCACAACACCCATTGTTGAGTAGCAGTCAATAATTACATTACCATAAAGATAATTGAATTACCATAAGGGAAATGCCTGGTGAGCTGTGTGCGTCCATAAAATATATCCCCATATTTGCTCAAATCCAACTGGAAATCAATCACAATCTGTCATCGACATCTAGAAATCACCTCATACAATATGAGGGGTAACACTTTTCACACATGGATATTATCATCATAAGGTTTTGGGCTTGATTGAATAGAGTGCTCTCCTTGATTGCACACATGTTGATGCCATGCATATTATATTACTATTTATTTGAGATGATTGTGCTGTCCATTGATTCATGGTGATTGGTTGTTCCCTTGCACGTGGATTCATGATATGGTTTATGATTTGAGGATGTGGTTGTTGGCCCTTGCTTAGAGGATTGTTTACACATTGGAGACCACACCCTTGTCCACTTATTGGCTCATTTGATGGGACGACAACCTAGGAGATGCCACACATGCCACACTTGAGAGCTCTCACTTAGTATTTGCACATGCTTTGAGGTTCATTGATGGTGCGTCCACCTTGGGGAGTTCATTCACCATTTCAAAGAGTTTGGATCGATTTACCTTGGAGGCCTCCTTAGAGGGCGTTCAAGGTTATGACTTGGTTTCTTTCTTATTTGAGTGATGCACCTCCCCTTGATGAGCATTAACACATGGAGATATGTACATGTGGCAATGCCACTATTATTTTATGCATTGTTGACCCTATCTTTTCAAGTTAGTTGAGAGATGGTCATTGTTTATGCTTTCCTAGGTTAGATCTAGGGTTTTAGCCTAGAAATTAATATTTTATTATTGGAGGTTTTGAGCCTAGAACATTATAAAAGCAAGGCTCCATTTGTATTGGTTGTTGAAGAATTGAGTATTACACTTTTGGTGCTATTGTTTCTATCTTTCATTGATGCTATTGGATGGTTGATTAAGGTGCTTGATTGGATGAGGACATCTTCTACATGCTTATGCTATCTTATGTTGAAGAAATTTGCTTGGATTATGGTTGTGGGATGCTAAAACGGGTAACACAATACCCCTTTTATTGCATTTGTCATTGGATGTTTTACATGGATGTATGTTTCTCTATGTTTGGTTATATGCATGTGTAATCTACCCTTGATGAGTACAAACTCCATAACTTTTGAGTTTATCTTCACTAGTAATCTTCTATGACAAATTTCTGAAGTTTAGGACAGCAAGGAAAGGGTTTAATCTAGCCTGCAAGCTGCAGTTTGATTTCCATCATTTCCTTATTAGGATTGCCTTCCTGGAGTCCTTTTTTGACCCCATATGCCCAATTGTTTTGTTAGGCACTAGTATCACCTTTAACCACCATAAAAAGATTTATAAAAAACTCAAATTATTTCTTCTCAACTGATCTGGAAATCACAGCTGTCTATTACACTCTAGATCTGTCCCTAAAGTTTAGTAATTCACAATTTTTAGCACCTAACACTAGACTGAAATATCTCATATATAAATCTATATTTTCTAGCTTCAGAATACACATTAAGACAGATTTATAAAGGTCTCAAATCCACTTTATTTTGCTGCAAAGTAGATCTGGAAATAACAATTATTAATCTAAATTCAGATCTGCCTTCAAATCTGGGAACTCATTGTTTATTGCATCCAAAACTAGATCTGAAATTCTATATATAAATCTACACTTTCAGGCTTCAGAATACGTTGTATAAACAGATTTATATAAGTGTGTAAACCTCTTTTCCATTCAGCCAAACAGATCTGGAAAGTACAGCCTTTGTTCTTGCCAGAGCTCTGCCTATAAGTCTAAGAACCTTATAATTTTTTGCCTCTGAAACCAGACTTATAAAGCTGTTATACAAATCTGGCCCTCATCATTTGGAAATTAATCCCAGAATAGATTTGTAATAAGTTCATAATCCATTCTTTTATCTCCATATATCTGTGGACTTAGTGAAGATAGGGAAGCCCCCATTACATTGGTAATAGGCCATCCTAAAGTTAGGGAAGAAGGTGCTCAGGTGACGGTGGTAACTCTTCTGAGTTTCACTTGGTGGGGACTTTGCACCTTAAGTGAGAGTTTAAGTGGTAACACTTTCAACCATGTTTTGAGGACAAAGCACCCTTTAAGGGGGAGGACATGCAATGTATATAAAACAACATTATATAATAGTGATACATTACAATTTACATGATGATGACAACAACAATAATAATTATAATAATATTAATATTTAAACACCAAGGTCATAACCCTTCAATGTCGTGACCAATCAATGAGAATTTATATATTCACAAGAGCTCTTGTAAAATGATCACTCATCGCATTATTCATTATATTTGATCCTGATGCATTTCTCTATTTTATCCTATTTAAATTGGATATTTTATAACTATTGAATAAATAGATTGTAACTTATATTTGTTATTATGAAGTTGCTGCTCTAAGTCTCCAAGGATACATTTTTTAATCTTTTCATCGATAAATCATGAACTTGTACTGTTTGACATCTGAGCTCTAAAATTAGGTTTGGCCTAGCCCTGGAGAAGTTGTGTTACATTTCTTATATCTCATCCTTCTGAAGTTGTATGAGTGTATGCTTAATTTTCAGGCTCTATATTAAAGTTGATAGAGAATAGCTCTTGTTATTTTTTTGGTTGTTTTAGTGAATCACTTGGGTGATCAAATTGTGGATGCAAGAATATTGGATAACACGTATTTCTATCTGATCTGTTTTTTCTTGGGTGAATTTCAGGTTTATGTTATTGGTGGGGAGGGGATATTGCAGGAGTTAGAGCTTTGTGGCATTGAAGGTATTGGTGGCCCGGTATGTTTTCTCTCTCATTATATAGAAGGTGAATAAAATATCCAGAAGTTCATGAAGAGAATCAAGAGTACACATAAAACTATTTACATGGTTCATCTTTGAGCATTAAACATTTTACACATACCCATCCTTGACATCATGAGTCTAGCAACCACTGTTTATCCTCGTAGAATGAATTGAGAGCATGTTGACATCACCCTTGCTTGTCACATCTCATGAACAATCTGTTTGTTAGGTGTATTAATCCATGACCTATCTCATATTAATTTGGGATTTCATCATTTGTCCCTAAGTGATTGGCAAGATTTTGGTTTTCTCCTTCACTTTCCTCCACTCTTGGACCAATGTGTGTATGCACCACAATTCTACACAGTATTGGAGCAGTATCAAATCGTGTTTGTGATTAAGATAAATTTATTTCAAGTCTAGCATTGGAATCTGTGCTCAAGTTAAAGATTGTAATTTGTAAAAGTGTTGAAGATGAAGGAGTTGTTGCCTATAAAAAGAGCAACAAAAAAGAGTGGATATTTTTTAAAAGTTATATTAAAATTTAAAAGAAACTATTTTGAATATTTAAAAATTTATTAAATAAGAAACTTCCATATTTTTTTAAAGAGAGTTGAGGAAATAGAAGTTCCTAGAGATGAACATGTAAGAGAGAATGACACAACACGGGCACTACAGATGGTTACCTAGATGCGTTAGTGGATGGAGGTGGACCTATATGCATTCTTCACATCATCTAATATTGTAGTCATCTTTAAGTGGAGTTTTATTTCTTTTTTGTAATGTTTATTACAAAAGATTTTCTAGTAAGGGGTGTTCACTTCTCTTTATGTGATATTGTTAGCTTTTGGGGTTACTCCAAAAGTGTTTTCACCTTGTTTGGAAAGTGCTATGCCCCTTAGCCCCTTGGTGATGCTTCATGTACATATGGATGGCTTAGTTTGGGTGGATACTTGACCTTGGTTAGAGTGTTGACACGATCACTAACCCATGGGGTGTGTTATCGCACAATTTGTAGTTAGGATAAAAGATGAGTGAAAAGAGATCAAACTGGCATAACTGAACCAATCCCACCCACTGTCACCTCGATGGGAAGGTTCTTTCTATTTAGGGAGGTAAGGCCTAGGGGAGACGTCCCCGGTGACCTGGGGTTTTGAGAAGGCAAAAGTTTAGCAAGGCTAAGTGATAGCAATCCTCCTCACAAGTCACCACCTGATCAGAAAGTCTGACTTATAGCCAATAAAGATAACCGGAAGTAAGAACCAATAAGATCACCTGCCCGATACAAAGCAACAATAAAATGATGCATATGCAAGCTTTCTTGTTGGTTAGTACTTCAGATAATCAATGACCTTTCTGATAATAAGCAATTGAGCAATAAATATTGACGAAGTCAATGTTTGTATGATAGCAATAGTTACAATATCACTTCTTCAATAAATGCTAAAGAAACTTGGCATTCAATGTAACAAATTAACACTTCATTAGATAATGCCTTAACCAACCATTCAATTGCTTTGAAAGTAAAACGATAGCTGGACAAAGGTGTTTATAGCAAAAGATGACAGCAGCAAATAGGGTTAGAAGATTAGTCTTAGTCTAGGGTTGGTAAAGTTAGGGTTTGTTCAAAGTATCAGAAGTTGTTTTGAGATCACACTAGGGCTTAGATCAGTGCGTTCCTAGGGCATATGGAGTCAAAAGGAGGACACAAGAGCTGAAGGATCAAGTGATAATAGTAAGACTAAGGACAAGAAGGTTAAACCTTGAGGTGTTGCTATGGCAAGGCCTCAAGGATGAAACCCTAGGGGAGAGAGGCTCACTTTGGTGTAGGGGAACTAGGCCTCAGTGCTCTCTCCTCCTTCCTTAACTCAATGGAAAAAACGACTAGCTCAAAAGATTGCATAAAACTAAGACAAGAAGGTTTGCAAGTAACGTGTTGCTATGGCAAGGCTTTACTAGGCAAACCCTAGGGAAAATCGGCTCACCAAGGTGTAGGGGAACTAGGCCTTGATGCGTTTTCTCCTTCTTAGCTCAACAAATAAGAAAAACGGCTAGCATGGAAGAAGATGGATGGAGTGTTGCTATGTTAAGGCTCAATCCTCTTCAACAATGGCTAGAAAGAAAGAATAGAGTGTTGCTAAGGCAAGGCTCTATCTCACTTCAACAAATAAAATGGCTTAAAACCTTGGTAGGGACATGAGACAAGGACCTTCAATGTGTGCTTGTCACCTAGGGTTTAATTCAGCAAATTATAACCATAAATGCAAGAAAAACAATATGACAACCATTCAATTAAGAAGTTTTGCAGAAATTCACTTACATTTAACCATGAAATCATATAGAAAACCCTAGTTGTAATACCTTCCACCAAGAGAAATGCCAAAAATGCCAAGAAAAGACTTCCTTCAACAAGTGCGCCTCACAATTTCAGCCAAATACTCTAAAGATAGCGCAAATTTCAGACCTCACTAATGAGTGAGTGAAAGATGATGAAAAAATGAAGGTAAAAACCCTCAATTTATACACTACAATGATCTAATTTTACTTTTTAGGTCATAAAAAGGTCGACAAGGCCAAAATACTAAAATCATATTGTTTTACATTAAATGCTTAAATTAAAACCCTAATCAAGCAATAGAAGGATGTCATCCCCTTTCTAGGGTGACGTTAGCCCCTTTGAGGGCAAATGCAGCCTCCTGAAGCAAAACATTAGCCCTCCTTGGGCTTCTCCAAGCTACCACACGTGCCAAACTGCCTTGTCCATTTGCCAAAATGCTCATGAAGAAAGGATGACGTAATGAACCTCCTGGGTGACGTCCTAGGCCTTCCAAGGCCAACGTTCCGCTGAAAAGGGCACAATCCCCCTAGGTCAAGCTCTGCCAGGGTGCCTCTGCAAGAATTCCTTCTTCTCTTTGGTGCAAAGTTCAAACCCCTCTGTCCTGTCTGTGCCCCCTGCTGGGGTCTCAACATCCATCTGGTGGGCTCTTCAGCCCCATGGAGGTCCGAACTGATCATCTCCCCATGTGTACCTGTCCAACATGGTACTTGTCCATTGGGCATGATCCTGCATATCAACAACTACGCCCTCCATGGGCTCATAAGTCACAGGGGTCATAGCAATGTCAATCACATCTCATCATCAATATTATTAAACATGTGCATAAAAACCCTATTACCCCAGTTAAAAGCTCAAAGACATTATACAAGCTTGCAATACAAGTCTGGGGAAAGTGACAGGGTGTCCTATTGGGCTAGTGTCCACTGGAAAAGGTAAATTCCCGGAAAAGACTAAATCTAAGCCATGTAAGTGGGTGATGTGGATAAGGGATGTCCTGACAATGGGCACAGTGAAAGAAGGGAAATGCAAAGCTTTACCTGTGGGTGCCTTTGTAGAAGGCGAGTTGCACCTGTCCTGGATGCAATTGTTTCCAAGCCCATTCATGCCTTTTATTCTTTATTTTTATTGCTTTTTCTTCAAGAAGCTAATCAGGGGACATTGCCCTGGCGTGGTGACCAGTGGTGGCAACGTTACCCACAAGTACTTTCATAGAAATGAGAAGGATGGCTCGTGATGAGACTCCCTTTCTATTGGCCATGCAACCAAGAGT
>CBVK0100094192.1:0-16872 GCA_900067695.1 Picea abies | reverse complement strand
CAGGAAGTCTCATGTCTGCATATTGAAGAAATCCTTATACAGATTGAAGCAAGCTCCTAGAGCTTGGTATGGCCATATAGACAGTTTCTTGACGAGCTTAGGATTTACCAAGAGTAAAGCAGACTCTAACCTCTACTTCAAAATCATGAACAATGAGCCAGTAATCTTACTGCTATATGTGGATGACTTATTCTTAACTGGAGAAGAAAATCTCATCGCTGAATTTAAAAAGAGACTTACCTCGGAATTTGAAATGAAAGACCTTGGCCTAATGCATTATTTATTAGGTCTTGAGGTATGGAAAATTCTTGAGAGGATCTTGCTTAACCAAGGGAAGTACATGGTCAAAATCTTGAAGAGATTTGACATGCTGGAATGCAAGCCCATGAATACACCCATGGAAGTGAAGCTGAAGCTCTTGGTCGATAATTCGTCAGAATTGATTGATGGCACACTGTACAGACAAATTATTGGATCATTGATGTACCTAAAAAACACTAGACTAGACATTTGTTTTGCCGTGAACACCTTGAGTCAGTTCCTGGTAGAACCCAGATGTGTTCACCTAGTGGCTGCAAAACATGTGATGAGGTACCTTAAAGGTACAATAGATTATGGTCTCAGATATGATGGAGATCATGATTTCACATTGAGTGGATACATTGATGCAGATTGGGCAGGAAGTGTTTTTGATAGGAAAAGCACTTCAAGATGTTATTTCAGTTTGGGATCAGCTATGATATCGTGGCAGAGTAGGAAGCAATCTAGTATTGCTCTTAGCACAGCGGAAGTAGAATACATTGTTGCATGTTCTGCCAGCTGTGAAGCTATATGGCTTCGAAAGTTGTTGATCGACCTATTTGACTTAGAGATGAGAGCAACCTTGATTCTATGTGACAACCAAAGCTGCATAAAGATGACAGAGAATCTTGTATTCCACGACAGGTCGAAGCACATAGAGATCTGTTATCATTACATCCATGACATGGTACATTAGCACGGATGAACAGGTTGTTGACGTGTTGACCAAGCCACTATCTCGTATAAAGTTTGAGAACTTTCGAGATAAGCTTGGTATAGTTCGAAAGGTCCCTCCCCGGAAGGGGGAGTAGATGCTGTGATGAGACATCTCTTGCTTCCGACCTGATGGTTGTGACATAAAGCAAGATGATGTGATATGAGTAGTACTGTACTTCCAGGAGTAGTACTGTACTTCCAGTTGGATAGCTGTGATGTAAAACCAATCTAGTATCTTGCTTCGATGGTTGTGACGTAAAGTAGGACGAGTATCTTGCTTCAAGCTTGATTGTTGTGACGTAAAGCAAGACGATGAGATGAGACTAGTACTGTGCTTCCAGCTTGATAGCTGTGATGTAAATCTAGTCTAGTATCTTTCTTCCAGCCTGAGTGTTGTGACGTAAATCAAGACTTTGAGATGAGACAAGTACTGAGCTTCCAACTTGACAGCTGTGACATAAAGCCAGTCTTGTATTATGATGAGCCAGCCTTGTGCTGTGATGATGATGATGTATCAGTTTTTATACTAATACATATTGATGTAGATGATGATGGCATTCCTTTGAGAATGACGATGTTGCCAATGAAGAAAACTTCCGATGATTTATAGATACTCCAGTCAGTGTTCCAAGATGATATTGATGATGCTGCCCTCTCACCCACTTGATGTTGTTGATGATGTTGTCCTCTCTCTCTCACATGATGATGCTGAAGAATACCCTTCTTGTTAAGGGGGGGTGTTGAAATAATGTAACTGCAAAGAGTATTCTAATTATTATTTGATATATTATTCATCGGATCAATCCCCATTGTGGATTGATCTTGTCGGCTATTGTAATAAAACCAAATCCCCTTTTGCAGATTGGTCAAATGTTAATTATAATAGGTAGAATAAGAAGTCAGCCCCAACGGATATTAAAGAGGCCCCAAAATGTAATTAAGGTGGTTATAACCACCCAGTGGGAGAAGTCGGGTCTGCCAGTGAAGAGACACTTCACCCATGCCAGTCTAATATAAATAAGGAGGCTAGCACCTCACTTAGACACACAACTCACTTGCTCATTGAGAGACAAGTTTCGCATCTGCTGTTGGAGAAGAAGGAGAGAGAATGGCGCATATCTGGGAGAGGAATTTCTATATTAGTTTAAGAGATCTCTTGGCATTGTATTGACTATCTATATTAAGGAAGTTTTGTTGGGTTTTCTTCCCATAGAGGATTTCCCAGTAGAAATGTTGTGTCTCTTATGATTGTGTATTTCTCAGTGATCTTGGATTATGCTATTGTTATCTAATGAAATGCAAACAACTATAATATTGGCTTAAACATTAACAACCTTGCTATAGGATCCCTTGAGGTTTCTAGGGAAGCCTTCCTTGTGTTGGATCTCTATCCTTCACTAAAATGAGAGAAGTACTTGCTTAGGTGATAGTTGCAAATACTTCCATATGTTACACAAGTGAAACACCTTGTGAAGGCTTTACACAAGTGCTAGATTTTGTGATAATAGGGTCTACCAGGTTGATCACCTTATACTTTCATGTTGGTTTGTCAGATTGGGGTAGAAAGAGACAGGAAAATCTCTAGAGTACTTCATACCATAGAGTGGTGAGACCTCAGGTCTCCCCTCAACGTCCCCTTTGGGAGATTGACCGATATCTTCGAGTCCAATTAAGAGGTGCTAGACTAGACATTAGACCACAAATCCTTATAGTGATAGATAGAGAAACTCTAGTTGGATCCCGAGTAGGGCACCTCCCACTCGTCATGTTACCTCCTAGCTTCAATTGAGCAACTAGAGTCCTATTCATAGTTTTTTTCCTGTGTCCTTGGATGGTAGGAGAGCTGAGCTCCCTCGTTCCTACATGCCCCCCATAGATTGTACAATTGGATTCCACTATGGTACTCGAGGATTATGACAACAAGACACTACCCCAGTTTCTCCCCTCACCTTCGTTCATCAGGCTTAGGAGACCTTGACATCATCCTCATATCTCTATCTCAAACTTGACCAACATCCAAATGTCAAATTTCCTAGTCTTGGACTCTCACTTTGTATCACCGCACCTAAGACATTGTGATATATAGCTTTTGGTGTTGGATAGACCTAGTGAGTAGCTTAGTTAGATACTTATCTAGGCTTCTCTTTTTCTTTAGCTTTCTTTATCTTTTTTTCAACATTATCTAGGAGTTTCTTTTGTGCTCCCACATTGTATTCACACTGGATGTATCTTTTAGTCCCATTGACCTACTCTTGTGGCCATTTGTTGGACATTAATAAATTATGTTATCTTATCTTTATCTCTATGCAATTAAAATTCATGCAGTTGAGGTAGCATTTCCTAACCTTCACTATATCCTTGATGAAATAGAATCAGTGCACAAAGTTTGGAAACCTTGGGTTCTTGAAAACTTTTTCATGCCAACAAAGATCCTTTATTTCAGATGCTTGATTAAAGTCTCCATCCAAGAAAATGTATTCTCTTTTCAACTATATTTTCAAAATCATACAATGAAAGATTCATTGCCAAGACATGCAGTCAACATATGTATCATCCAATCTTATTACAGGGATAGCTTCAACCTCTTATTTTGACTATAGGCACTAGCATATTTAAGTATTTTAATGGAGTTATTCTTATCCTTTTAAATAATCTAAAGTCCCCTGAAATAAAGAATGCAAAATATTTTGAGAGATTAAGGGTTGTTAGCTATGCATTGTCCGTCAATTCCAAGTGGGCCTCATTGACCACGTATTTCAACTAGGGGGTCAACTTCATGTGCCATGAAGCTATGTACCTGATGGTGCAACAAAGTTGAAGACTTACTGGTTCTACAAGGTAGTTTTGGCCTCAACACTTCATTTTGTAACTAGAATTTCTACTCTCCTGTGTGGGATAATAATGTAACGGGTCTGCATGGATCATATTGTAGGTTAGTTTCCTAAGAATTTATCATTAGGGAAGTCCTTTCATCGAGTGTTTTTTTTCCTCAGGTAATTAATTTGGCCTAACCAACCTTTTTAATTACCCTTGAGTTTTTCACTCCCACAATAATCCTCCAAAGTGGTGAAAGGTGTTCTAATGATCGAGCTAAATGGGTGACTAGGTTCTAGGAATATTGTAAATGACCATGCTAGACATCTCCTAGAGTATTTCATAATTCCGTCAAATCTAAGTAGTTTTTTTTTTAATTTTTTAAAATTACTCGGTTAATGGTAATTTTAATTAATTTTGATGTAAAAAAGTAAAAAAATAGGTCCTAGGAGATTTTGATAGGGGTGTGAGTACTTAAAAGAAATGGAATGAGACCCCCTACACCCTTGGACCAATTTTCAGCTCAATTGGGCAAGTTTTGCTAGGTCATTGTCCGTGAGGAGTCCAAGTCAGTAAAATATAAGCAAATAATTAGCTAAATTAAAAAAGCCAAAAATTGTAAAATGAGCAAAAAGTCATGAGAGAGAGTGGGAAAAGTTTCCCAACCTTTTTCCTAAGTTTGAAAAGTAATTTTCCACTTAAAAGACCCCCCCTTGCTTAGCCAACAACTTAAAGTGGTGTTCCCTAGCTAATTTACATGTGGGAATTTAAAAGTTTAAGTGAAAAAACCCATCTAAACCCTAAATTCTCCCTCCCTAGTGTTTAACTTAATGTTTGACCATAGGGAAAGGTGTTTTCCCCCTTCCCTCACTCAACCCTCAAACCTTAACTCACTACCAAAACCCTAAAAGTGACTCTTCCTTGACTTGTCTATTTTTCTTGGATGTGTGACACTTGTAACTCATCCAAAAGGGGTCTCTCTCCTCTCCCAAGTATAAAAGAATGCTCACCCCCCCCCTCATTACGCATCTATTCTCATTGTACTATAACTATGCCCAAATCTCTCCCACTCCTCTCCCACTCTTCTTTCTTTCTCCCATTTGCTCTTGCTCTTGTGTAAGGCTTGCTGCAAGTATTTGCAACAACCTTTTTCTATTGAATGAAATAAATATTTGGAGGATCCATGGTGCATTGAGAGTCTTCTTGGTGTCATATTGCTTATTGGAGGTGATATTGTTTGGTTTACTTTGTGTATTCATTTTTGCTATAGATCTAGAGTAGAAACCCCAAGCAAAGTATTTTGTTTTGGTAGATCTATGATAGTATTATTGTAGATCTAGTGAGTAGTTTTTTGAGATTTTACAAAGTATTTTTTTTCATCTTTTAGATCTACTCATATATTTTTTGTTTTGTAGCTTTGCTTCACAAGTTTTGCAGGTCACCCAAGGGTTTTGTGGACAAATTTCAGATCTAGAAATTTGTCCCTTCACCCAACTTAAGCCTCCTTAAATTTCTGCAATTATTTTTTGTACATTTCCATACTTATTTTGGGCATTCTAAATCTCTTGAATAGGTCTTTCAAATACATTTTACTTGCTATTTTTTACACATAAATTTTATGTTTTCAGTAACAAAAAATATTTGAAGTTTTTGGTTACTTTTGCTGCTTTTCCAACAAGCTTTGCTTGCTGGTTTTTTGCAGATTTGAACCAAAAAAGAGGAGGTACAACCCATTTGGGGCCCTAAAATGTCAAGGAAATACCTCCCAAGTTGGGGTATTATTCACCCAACTTTTCTCTCTTTTTCCTTCATTGTAAGCAAGCCCAAAGAGAGTCTCTTGGGCTTGCATTTCTCTCAAAGTTTTAATTTTCTGCATTTTTTAATTATTTGTGCCTACACCTTGCATAGTGGATTGGCATGCAAAATCGTAAGGCTAGTTGTTAGTTTTATTTTCAGTATTTTTATTTTATTTCAAGTTTTCCCCACTTGTCCTTAAGGCAAGGTTGTGTGGCTAGGTTTACTTGTCTTTCTTTTCAAGTTTAGTTATTTTATTTCTCTATTCCATTCACCCACTTGGGCACAAAACCGATAGGCTTGTCCTCCATCTTGTGCCTTTGTTGAGGTTGCAAGTAGTTGGCTCTTTCTTTCAAGTCATTTACTTTCATTCATTCTTTTGCCTACACCATGCAAAGAGGATTGGCCTAGCCACCCATGCAGTATTGTAAGGCTTGTTTCATATGCTAAGTTGATAATGTTGGTTTATGCTTATAGTTTCATTTAGTTTCATTTCATGTTCATTGTTTATATTTCACATAGTTAGAAGCATTTTGTTTCTGTTTTAATATCTTGTATAAGCTCTTGGAAGCATTTCTCTTTTGGCAATTTGTTTAAGTTGGATCTATAAGCTCATTGTTCATTTCATTTAATTTCAATCTCTATCTCCTTAAGCACTTTAACACAAGTAATCTTATTTTCTTAATCAATTAACTTGTAGCTTTAAGAGGGATAATTTATCTAGTAATTAGAGCACCCTTTACTGATACAAATTTCGCCATAAAAAAGGAGGCTTATGGAGGCTACTTGGGGTGCTAGGTCAAGGATGATCTCACGATACTAGGTGTCCCCCTTGTTGAGTGCCAAAGTTTTTCGGGTTGACCTGTGGAGCTAGGGTAAGGCCTTGTTTTCCATGCTTATTGAGCACCCAACAATCATTTTGGCCAAAGAGGTAGGAGTATAGGGGAAGTCACCTAGTTTAGGCTTGCAACTACACCTCACTTAATTCAACCTTAAAATTTACTCACACAACCTAAGCTTCAAGTTCATAATCTAATATAAGTTGTGTATGGGCTTTACTTTCATGCAATTTTACTTCAAACTTTATCTTTCAAGCATTTACATTTCAGTTGAGTATCTTATGGTTGATTGGTGTATCAAAAGTTCATGTATCTTTGAAGTTGAGCATTTGTCCTTGGGCTACCTCACTTGAAGTTGCACATCTCTCATTTTGGGCATCTAAGCTTTGGTTGTAAGTTGTGTATTTGTGGTAAATGTATCTTTGAGCTATCTCATCTTACTTACCTGCAAAATCAATTAAGTGGTTAGTTCATTGGTGTAATAGATTTAACAAGTGCATCTTTCCTTTCTTTTGTAAATTTGAATTTATTGTATATTGTATAATCATCTAACTATTCTTTGTTTGTTGTAATTGTATCTCATTTAATTTGTAAAGTTATTCTTTATTGTACTTAAATATTTTGTTGTAATTTAATTGACCCCATTGCCCAACCTTAGGCACTAGTCATAGTTGACTTAGGGAAAGGGCTGCTTTTTCATTAAAGGTTTTCATTGCATTGCTGCCTCTCATATATGCTAGCTCCCCCCTACCTTTAAAAACTAAAATTAATTCCTAGAATTCTTTTAATAATTCACATAGTAACTAGGGTCTACCCCCCTTGGCTTCCCTAGGAGTGAGCCTAGATGGAAGAAATCCAAATTGAGGTGACAGTGGGTTTGGATTTAGGAATTGTGCCTCCAAGGACACACTAAGTGGATTGAGACTTTTTCCACGTTCGCAAGTGTGTATAAGGATGACAACAGGCCTCAAAGCAAAGTTATAACTATTTGTTATGCATTATCAACCTTTATGAAAATGTATATGGATTTGACTTTTAAATGATGGTTAGTCAACTAGCATGGTTTTAAAATTGGCTTTTCCTACCTATAACTTCTTTACACTTATAGCACTATGAGCAATCAATGATTTTTTTATAGGGCTAATTCATCTAGGCTGGTATGAAGTGAATTAATAGGTGACGTTTCATTTGCTGCAGCCTGCAATTGCAGTTGCAATTCGAGAACAACTTTATGAGGTTCGCACTTATGGCATATCCATCTATCTATTTCAGTTCTACATAAGGGACAGATAAAAGAGCCTTCTTTTGACAATCTAAATTCAGCTTTTGTGCTTTTGTTTTTCCTTAGCTCTTCAGTATCCTGTATATTCTTTAAAAGGCACATTTTTTATATGTTAGCTCATCTTGTGTCTCTTGCTGATCTTAACGAGTTTTTCCTTTCCATTGAACTAATTACAGTGGTATGCAGATATAAAACTCAATTAACATTGCTTCTTGCTTGTTTTTATAAACTAGAATATTTTGGGGTCTTATCTTCTTACAAAATTGGAAATTTCTAACCTATATTACATTGAATGATTTGCTAAGAAACTTTGTATGTTATAGTTTGCGATACAAAATGTAACTTCAGGAAGGGAATCGAGAATAAGCAAGAAATCTCGCCGAGACCGAGGGGTGGATTTTACTCCCACAAGGTTTCCCTTGATCTAGCCATTTGCAGTATAGAACTATGTTTTGGATTTGTTTATTAACTAACAGAGATTTGGAAATGCCACAAATAGAGTCATAATTGCCTATTTAATAATTAAATTACCTACAAAATCAAAACTAGTTGCAGAGGTGATATCTGGTTGTGGCTAAAGCCTGATATGGCTTTTTATTCTGATGATTTTTATATATAATATGGTCTGTGGTTGAAAGTAAATGAATGAAATTGTTGATATGTTAGTTTAAGGTTACCACAAATAAGTTCCTTCTAAATGTGATATGGTTGTACAGTAAAGTTGGCGTGGCTGCTTTTGATCTCATGAAGCGAGTAGGTAACAAAATAAGCGTTTTGAGGTGAACATCTTAACTATTTGAATTGGTTATACAGTTTCATATTACTAAATATGCATGTTGTACTTATTCTTATTTCCATTAGAGGTGCAAGCAATGAAATTGAACGTGGTTTAGAGACACCAGCATAACATGTATAGAATAGATGTTGTGTGCAAGTAGTATCTGTTTGTTCATTTATAAGAATCTGCAATTATCACAGATGAGCCATGGCTTTAGACCTCTGGCATTATTGCTTCTTTAACATTTTTTTACAATTGCATTAAGTTTTCTGTTTTATGGATGAAAAATGTGGATATTTATTTGTAGTATGTAACATTGAAAGTGAAAGGTCTAAGCTATCTTTTTACATCAGAATAGTCCCAACAATTTCTTCCTCATATTCTTGGAATCAACATTATCCTCAATGAAAATGAATCAACAATATACAAGCACAATAGTTATAAGAAAAAAAAATATTGTAAGTGTTGATATTCACAATGACATGAAAAAAGCAGAGGAGAATAAAAGTACATGAACAATTTCAATTATATGCTTGAGTCTTTATAGTAGTACAGATGAAGTATGCAGTTATTATTATAATAATAAATATATATAGAGGGTTACATCTTGTGAACTCAACATATGTAGGATCCTCTCCACTAATTTTATCGAGGACGAGAACTATAGTTAACCTAAATACGAATGCAAAAACATTGTATATATGTTTTAATGGAAGGAGAGATAGATAAAGGATGAGGAAAAAAAGGATAGGGAAACCGTAGGAAAGGGAATAGGGTTCCTAAACTATAATTGATCGAAATAATTGCAGGAAAAGTTCTCGAAGGAAGAAATGATGACAAAAGATAGTGGCATGACCCACAGGTAGGGAGCAAAGAAGGAAGGACGTCTGGTACAGGCGAAAAATCAGTAGAAAATATTTTGAAAGACCCCTAAATGAAGAGTCCGATGCCAATATTGATGTTAGGACAAGAAGGTGCCACGAAGGAAATGACAAACCAAGCCTGCCAAATCTAGTCTAGAGATAGGTGGGAAGGGAAGTCAAAATACAAAGAAGTAGGTTTGCAAGCTATCCTAATGTCCTTTCTTCCATATGACATGTTACAAACTATCTCAGAAGGTGAAAAATTGGGGATACTGCTCTCTCTTAGCATTGACAGACTAGACAAGCTGCCAGAGAAGGGGAGGAAAGAACTAGAAGGGGACACATGGAGGGTAGATGAAAGGTAGAAGAAGTGCATATCTATTAAATGTATAAAGAGAAAAAAAAGGGTGAGATGCAGCTTGAGTTAGAAGAGGAGTTATTGGAAAAAACAGTGATCAAGAACATAGACCTAGCATTCATTGTCAAGTTCAATGTTTAAAACCTAGTAGAGAAATCACTTAGAGCTCTTCTCCTTGGTAAGGAATTTTAGATACACAATAAAGGCAAATGGAGGATCTGACCCTGCAATATCCAAAGACCCCCTTCACTCTTCAAATTCAACCCTTGTTGGCTGGAATACCTAGAATATAAAGAACTAATAATTAAGCATTAGGTCTCCTACGAACAAGAGATCAGAGGTTTTGCAATGGAGCTATTTTCAAAGAAACCCCTGTTGAATTTTTGTTAATTACGTTAACATTAAATTTACCATAGCAATTTGAACTTCTTTTGTATGCTTGTTTCTCCATATGCGATGTTGCACCATCACCAACCAACCATAGGCATCTACTTGTGCCACCCCCGAGCATAACATATACATCCTGGGAAACCCTTCTACACAAGGGGAGAAATCCCAACAACCTTCTTATATAGAATACCCTTGCCAAGAAAAAATAACCAAGAACAATATCTATCGACTAGAACAAACCACAAAGAAGATAACCCAGCAACATAGATGCAACACACCCTAGCTAGAGTGATAGGGTGTCTAGCCTCCACTAGCGCACCACCAAGAGATAACCAACAATGTAGTTGCAACTCACTCTAGCCAGAGCACTAGAGTGGTTGAACTTCACCATGCGCATCACAAAAGACAAACCCTAGTGAAATGTATGAGGAAACCCTAACCAAGATGCATCCTACTTCCTTCCTTCTGCAGTTTCAACTGCAGACTGCAGATATCCAACAAACTTGCGCTATATCTCCATGAGAGAGCGTGCCAAATGAGGAAGGCGTCACTCTTATTTATACTAATCTGTCCAGTGAATTTTCTGGCAGGGCCGACCTGACTTTCTGGAAAATATATTTTGTGTTTATCTTTTTCTTCTGGAGCTAACTTTACTTCTGGAACATTATAATTATTCTTTATTATTTTCTATGAGGCTGACTTATCTTCTGGGATCTTCTTTGACTTCCAATGGTTTTCCTTTAAAGTCTTGGCAACTTCATCTATAAGAAAGGTTGTCCTGGAGGTGAATACCTCCCGCAGCTACCAGAAACATCAACACTCCCTCTTAGCCAGGGAGGTATTCTCCATGATGTTTTTCCTCTGGTCCTCATAGCCTCGCAGGCTATGCCATGGTCCTCCGACCATGCCATGGTCACGCAAACCATGCTACTGGTAAGATCATCACATCACACATGTCTACACCCAATGTGGACCTTTTCTAGGGCTTCATCACCACTAGAATACACTAGGACCTACTCGCCCATAGTGAATCGTCAAGGACCTACTTGCCCATGATATCTCCACTTGGTATACTTCCAAGGGATGCTGGGCACCAACCCAGTACAACTTATCAGTGTATCGATAAGTGTCATACTCAAATCAGTCCATCGAGGAGTATAATCACAGAAGAATGTCTCACGAAGTTGTAACCATCAATACTCCCTCTCAACGAGGAAGGCATTCTCCAAGCATATCTTGTATTTTTCTTGGTAATCTTTTGTCATAGAAAATTTTAGCCATGAGCCTCATTAGCTATATTGATGATCCATCTCCACAACCATGTGTATAGCACCTCGGGTCATTCTTGTGCCATGACAAGAATTATGACCACATCGGAGCCACATTCACCCCATAGTTGATCCTAGAATGTCCACATTCCCACATGATCATGAGAATCTATAGAATGATCAAGATTAGTCATGGAATGTACATATTCCCATAGGATCACTCTGTGATTGCATTTATCTCGATGCTATCAGACACATGGAATCACACCTCAAGCACCTCGAGTCTTCAGTCCATCAAAGACTATGTCGGGGCACATCTACTCCAGATGTAGATGTTCCCTATCTCCCCTGGTCTGCAGCCCAGTACTAGGAGAAGGGTCGACTTGATGCTTATCGGGGCCACTCAGCTCACCATGAGTGTTATTCCCAATGTAATTTGTTATCGCACAGTTTGTAGTTTAGGTTGAAAGGCTAAAGGATAAAGGTCAAACTAGTGAAACAAGAACCTTCCCCACCCAATGTAACCACAATGGGGAGGGTATTTCTATTTAGGGAGGTTAGCCCAGGGGAGACATCCCCGGTAACCCGGGGTTCTGAAGAGGCTGGGATATAAGATCAGAGGTAAAGTTTCCCCTTCACAGGTTACCACCAAAATCAGAAGGTCCGGCTAATCAGCCAATAATGAAGTATAGTCCCAAATGAGAACACCTACCCGTAACAAAGCAATAATAGAAAAATATATATGCAAGATATATACAAAGGGTTAGCACTTCATATGACCATCTGATATAAATTAAGCAATGCAAAGTAATAGATATCAATGAGATCAACGTTTTGTCAATTATCTATGGAAAGAGCATTTATTCATCAATAACTATTAGGATGACAAAGCCAACAATGTATTCAATCAACACTTTAATCAATATATGCTTTACATCATCACTTAATTTCTTGTAAAAGTCAAAAATCTTGTTGTGTCAGAAATAACCAACTGTGACGTCAGCCTTAGTTAGGGTTAGGGTTAGTTAGTTAGGGTTTCAAGACTTAGGGTTTAAAGAGTTGTTTTTTGTACACTAAAGCTTCAACGTTGGAGATCAAATCAATGCCTTAGGGTATATGGAGTCAAAAATAAGGGCACAAGGTCTCGAATGGATGATAACTTAGAGAGTAGAAGGTAGGGTTCTATGGTGCTGCAAATGCAGGGCCCTAGAATCAAAACCCTAGGGGAAAGAGGCTCACTCCGGTGTTTCTTAATCAAGGCCTCATTCTCTTTCCTCCTTCTCTAAATTGACTTGGCAAAATGGCTAGCTTAAAGCATAAATCTAAGGGAGAAAGTGTTGCAATGACAAGGCTTTCAAACCCTAGAAGGTGAAACCCTAGGTGTAGGCAATCTAGGCCTAGGACGTCTCCTCTTTTCAACTTATAGACTTCAACACTAGCTCAGAAGAAAGAAGACAAGTGTAGCAACGGCTAGGCTCTATCTCTTTTCTTCAATGGCTGAAAAATATTTCTCAACAAGGGGACATGTAACAATAACCTATTTGTGTGCTTGTTACCTAGGGTTTTAAATCAGCAATACAATAAGTAAATGTAAGAAATTATACCTACAACCATTCATTTAAGAAGTTTTTCATGAAAATTCACTTACATGTCATGAAGAAAAGCACAAGCAAACCCTAGTTGTAAACCTTCCTTGAGAGAAATGCCATAAATGCCAAGAAAAATCCTCCTTCAAAAGTTGCGCCTCACTTTAAACACCAAAACTACCCTAGTAGGGTGCAAAAATCAGATCTCCTAAGAGGAGTTGTGTTATGTCCAAATAATGGAAAAACGTCCTCAATATATATCATCCAATGACCTTTAATTTACAAAATAGGTCATTAAAACAGCCGACAAGGCTGACTACAAAAATTACACTGTTTTTACATTAACTGCTAAGTAAAAGACACATAATTAGCAAAAGGTGGGACGTCAAGCCCTTCTGAGGGAGACATTGGCCCTTTTTGGGCTAGTTCAACATCCATAAGTCAGGCGTTAGCCCTTTTAGGGCTCCTCCAAGCTGCCACACGTGCCAATAACCTCATCAAACTACCACACGCTCAAGATAACATCTAGATCTCCTGGGTGACGTCCTGTCCATCAAGAGGAAAACGTTCCATCTGAAGTGGGTCAGCCAAAGTGTCCTGGGTGGAACGTCCTTCTTTTCCTCATGTGCAAAGGCTCATCACATCATTGTCTTGTCTCTTCCATCCCAACAACCATCTGATGGGCTCTTCAGCCCCATGGAGGTCTGAGCTAATCATCTCCCCGTGTGTATCGGTCCACTGGTACCTGTCCGTTGGGCATGGTCCTGCACATCAAAAACTTCTCCCTCCATGGGCTCATTACTCCTCGGGATCATAGAAATATCAATCATATTTCATCATTAATTTTATCAAATACATGAATAAGACCCCTAGCATATCCCCTAATAGCTCAAAGATATTACACTGATCTACTATACAAAGCTGAATAAAAAGATAAGGTAACCTATTGGGCCAAAAACCATAAGAAGAGGAAAGTTTCCAAAGGACATCATTTAAGCCATGTAATATGAGGTGGTATGATCTAAGGATGTCCAGACACAGTGAAGACCAAGGGTAGGTATTATCCGTGGGTGCCTTTGTAGGAGGTGAGTTGTACCTGTCATGAATGCAGTTCTTTCCAAGCCCCTTATTTGCCTTTATTCTTTCTTTATTTATTACCTTTTCTTTCTTTTTTGCTTCAAGGTCTGACCAGAGGACACTGCCTTGGCGTGGTGACCAGAGCTGACAGTGTTACCCATGAGTATTTTTGAAAAAATGATAAGGCTGGCTCGTGATGAGACCCCCTTTCCCTTGGCCATGCAACCAAGGGTCATTGCCCTGGCGTGGTGACCAGATAATGACAATGTCATACTGCTAGATACCTATGAACATAATGGGTCAGCTCATGATGAGACCTCCCATCCTCTTGGTTAGGCCTTGTTTTATTATTTTTCTTTGGGTCCCTTTTGTCTCTTATCGAGAGGCCTTTTATTGCCTTCTCGGGGATCCCTGGGCAAGGCATCTCTAGGTTTTATTTCCTATGGATTTTATCTTTTACCAACTGCTTTTACCTCCTGGGCCTTTAGCCCCTTCTTCCCACAGAACAAAGTGTAACCCCTCAAATAGGTTATCTTAATGCCCAGACTAGGGGAATGGGATGGATGTATGGGAGATAAGATGTAAAATGATAATATGGTGGGAGCGGACGATGGCTCTTCAAATCCCCCTTGGTAGCTAACCAAAACCTATGGGTACAAGCTTGCTAGGGCACCCCATTAATCCCCCCAACAATGGTCAAGTGGGTTAGTGTAAGATCCAAGCAGTCATCAGAAATGTAAGGAACCTGATGCATACATCTAAAAGTAATAATGATCAAACATGACACATACCATGATACCTAGACCAATTACCTCATGGATCAAGAGTCTTCTCTGATGCAAGTCCAAGTCGATGGTGATGGATGTTGCTGCTGCTGACAGGACAAGTTTGATGAAGAAGAAGAAGGATGGGCCCTCCAGGGCTATGCTCAGGTCAATCCTGCTCTCGGTACTCCATGTCTAGGACCTGTACCTGTGGGCCTTGAGACATGATATCCTAGTTATCCCTAGAAATCAGGGATAACACAATTCACATACAATGGAGGAGTCCTCAGTCCATCGAGAACTATGTAGCTTCAGTCCATCGAAGACTACATCGGGCTTCGATTCTTCAGTCCATCGAAGTCTATACTAGGGTCCCGACCCTTCAGTCCATCTAAGACTACCCTGGGATCATTCCCACATGGTCAAGTCCTTCTAACCAATATTGGAATGTCTACCCAATATCCTCCTGGAGATCTAGCAACAATTCAAATCTTTAGTTCATCAAAGATTACATCTGGGCCTATTCCCACATGATCAATTCTGCCTAATCAATCTTGGAATATCGACATGATGTTGCAATCATCAACACTCCCGCATCGAGAACTACGTAGCTTCAGTCCATCGAAGACTACATTGGGCTTCGATTCTTCAGTCCATCGAAGTCTATACTAGGGTCCCAACCCTTCAGTCCATCGAAGATTACCCTGGGATCATTCCCACATGGTCAAGTCCTTCTAACCAATATTGGAATGTCTACCCGATATCCTCCTGGAGATATAGCAACAATTCAAATATTTAGTTCGTAGAAGATTACATCTAGGCCTATTCCCACATGATCAAGTTTTCTTGATCAATCTTGGAATATCGACATGATGCTGCAATCATCAACACTCCCCCAAGGAAACATTTGTATTCCTGCCAAGCTTGTCCCAGACAGAGGCTTAGTGCAAATTTCAACTACCTACTCATTTGTGGATATGTGTTGGAGCCTCACTGCTCCCTCTTACACCATGTCTCTGATGAAGTCTTGCAAGATCCTTCGAAATCCACCCTGCTTCATGATTTGCGTCATTGGCTACGATATATGAGTGCTATAGATATCTGCTTCATGTCTCAAACTATATACTATCTAATATGTTGCCTTATGCAACCATCCCTATATCTCCTTGTTAGATCTATCACTAGTGTCCTACCTCCTACTCGGAACAAGAAACAAGAACAACAACATTTCCTTGGCAACCTCCATGGAATTTAACAAGATAACCTTCCTGGAACAAACAACAAAACAAGAATATCTCCTTGAGGGGAGATAAAAAACTGCATCTCTAGTATTTAAGTGGTTAGTATAATGATCATAACTTCAATAGATCAAGATGTAACATATGATCACAATAATTCCATAACAACTAGAGACATATCAAAACAATCAAACCTGGAGGGTGCGTTGTTCCTCTGGATGTGCTAGATCTGAGATCCCTCTGGATCTATGATTCGTTGCTTGGAAAAAAGTCCCTTCTCCTGCAAAACACCCTCAAGATGATGATACAATTTAACATATACAAGTACATACCTCAGAAATTGTAGCACCATCCAACAACAACGGTAAGTAGTGGCAAACCATAAAACTTCAAGGTGCTCCAACTAGCTTGAAAAAATAAAATTGTGCAGTGGAAAGGTACAATGGGAAACTGCAGCAAGGTAAATCTCACAATCTTCCTTCCAACGATTAGATTGTTGTGAAGGAAGCCAAGCTTTGATACCATGTTGAATTTTCGTTAATTACGTTAACATTATATTTACCATAGCAATTTGAACTTATTTTGTATGGTTGTTTCTCCATAGGCGATGTTGCACCATCGCCACCCAACCATAGGCACCAACTCATACCACCCTCGAGCATAACATATACATCCTGGGAAACCCTTCTACACAAGGGGAGTATTCCCAACAACTTTCTTATAGAGAATATCCTTGCCAAGACAAAATAACCAAGAACAAGCTTTATCCACTAGAGAAAACCACAAATAAGACTGTCTCTTATA
>CBVK0100094190.1:0-13113 GCA_900067695.1 Picea abies | reverse complement strand
ACTCATTGTGAGGCTACAACCTCTGTTTTGCAAGCTGCAACTTGTTGAGAGCACCAACTCTCTGTTTTTCTCTAGCACCCACTAGAAGGAAGCACCAACTCCCTGGTTTCTCTAGAACCAACTAGAAGGAAGCACCAACTCCCTAGTTTCTCTAGCACCAACTAGAAGGAAGCACCAACTCCTTGTGTTCAAGCGACCACTTGAACCTCTGAGGACACCAGTCCTCCCTAGCACCTCCCAACCACCCTGGATTATGAATATGAAATATTGAAACCTATTACAGTGATATAGTGTTCAATAACAGCTTACCAGTCTCATCATTGTTCTGCAATATTTTTTGCTACTCAGACTTCCTCACTGTCTTCCAGCATGCATCCGCTGCCCATTCTGTTCTTTTTCTTTTTATTCTCTGTGCACCATGTCCATTTGCTGCACAGTTCTTCTTCTGCTATTTTCAGCTGCTGCACTCTGATCCTTCTTCATGCATGAATCACCTTCAACAACAACATCCACAACAACTCCAACAACAACAACAAACCCATCTCTTCTTCGTACTGTGTATTTATAGCTTTTGTGCAACTTGTACATGCAATGCACACAATACCTTTGCATACTCATACCGCGCTGATATCCTCCACAACTCGAGTGCTCTATTTGATCATCATCATGACTCTCCAACTTCTCTAGTTGTTTTTCCACTCGTTTATCATCACCGTATGTTATGCTGAGATTCCTCATCCTCTCTGGCAGTTGAGACTCTTCGTCTTCTCTGTGACAGATGAGCTCACCTTCACTGTTCCAATTATAGGCTTCAATGCTCATCCAGCTGTCAATCGCCTCCACGAGCATCTTCATCCCTCTTGAAGATTCCCAAAGACTCTTCATCTCCTCTGTCAATCACCCCGAAGTGTCTTCGAGTCCTCTAGCAGAAACCATCAGTGGTTTCTAGTAGTTACATTGTGACGTGCAACAGTAGCCCTCCGATCTCCTTCATTTTCATCTGCGCCATTGGATTACAACGACATTTCACCTTTTCGGTATTTCGGCATTCGTACCAGATGTGATCCCCGAAATTTTGAGGCGGAGCTTATCTACACTAGGTCCTTCCTCCACATGACCATAGGAGGTGACCATTGTCTATGCTAAAAGGCACTGCGAACTCATGATCTTCATTGACCCTGATCGACGGTCCATGATCTCGATGAATCAATGGTCTAGATATTTTCACGATCTCACATCTCGTTGTTCCTTGGATGGAGGCTCTCGTCACTCCAAGTCATGATAGGTGAAACTTCGAGATGGAGCTTAGATCGACATTCCATGTTCTAGGTGATTTGACTGTCCTAATCTTTTCGCGATCTCGCATCTTGCAGTTCCTTAGATGTGGGTTCTTGTCACTCCAAGTCGCGATATGCAAAGCTCTGAGATGGAGCTCAGATCAATGGTCCTCATTCTTGGTGATCTGATGGTCCTAATCTTTTCGTGATCTCGCATCTTGTTGATCCTTAGATGGAGATTCTCATCACTCCAAGTCGTGATAGGCGAAGCTCTGAGATGGAGCTCAGATCAACAATCCTCGTTCTTGGTGATCTGATGGTCTTGATATTTTTGTGATCTCGCATCTCGTTGATCCTTAGATGGAGATTCTCGTCACTCCAAGTCACGATAGGAGAGACTCCAAAATGGAGTCTTTGTGGAGCTGTGATATTTTACCACGCATCCTCTTGATCAATGGTCCATGACTATCCCCGATGGACGGTCAGGATTCCTTCACAGCTTTGGAGAGTTGGATGACTCTTGGACTTATCCGCCTTGTAGCTTCACCATATCTAATGGATATTGAGCCTTTGTAGATACCCCAGATCCTACGGCCCAGATCTTCTCGCGATTTTGCCACTTTTCGATTTCGCCACTTCACTGAGCCTTCGTAGATACCCCAGATCCTACGACACAAATATTCTCGTGATTTCACCACTTTGTGATTTCTCCACTTCGTTGAGCTTTTGTAGATACCCCAGATCCTACAGCCCAGATCTTCTCATGATTTTTCCACTTCATCTTGTAATGAACATGCAGGTCCTCCCTGATCCAACGATGGATGTACCCCTCACTTAGATTGAATGCCTGAGATCTATTCTCGTCTACTGCGTGCTACTCCTCTCTGAATTCATATATGACGGTCATGGGGGATTCTGAATAAGATCCAACGTTCACTGTTTCTCCTCCTCTTCCATTATCACTGTTCTTGCCATCAATGACAAGCTTACTCTCAACTGTAAACCTTCCAACATGACTAACGAAAAGAAACAACATACACTAATCAAATTTAGGAATAAAAAACCAAGCAAACAAAACCTTCGCGTGATGACTGTACTAGTTGGTGATGAAATCCAACATCGCGTAATCAAGTCAAGAAGGGGCTAGGATATGAGCGGGTGGAATAGTTACAATGGTGACCTGCTTAACAGACTTATGCCTTGGTGCAAGCTTCCACGCAGTAATTGTGGATTTACCCTCCAAGGATCCCAAGTGATTTTTACCAACATCTGTTCCAAGTACAATGAGACTTCCCTTCACCGTCACCTTGTATAAGAACCTAAATATTATGGCTACTAAGGACACCAACTCATAGTCATCCCCTAGGAGGGTACAGTCGACAGTCCAGTCCGAACGTATGGGTAGGATAACAAGTCTGAAATCCTTCGAGAGAATTGAGGACAAGTGGACCGATAGAACTCCAGAGGACCCCGAATGGATTTCGAATTCACGAAGCACCGAGACCAAATGAAAATAGTTGAACCTCAAGAAGAACCCCCAATAAATGATATGACTACTACGAACGGTTGAACCACGGAGGGATCATCTCCGTAACTCTCCCAAACGTGACCTCGTGCATAACCCATGTGTGAGAGGGGGATCCCAGAAATCTTATACGAAAATTGGATTTTCTCTCCATGTCACAAGATGCTAGTGTTTGTTTTGAATACTTTGGAGAGTTCTACTCACAGACTAATCCAAAGTGATAATCCTAGTCTAATGTTGGTGGAAGATTCTAAAAACAAAATGTTCTACATCAATTTTAATTAGCATTAATTTTGCAACTGTTCTTTACTCATGGGTGTATGAAAGTGAAACATGATGGTATGATGACTCAATTCCCAAAAAATTCATAAGAGATGATAAACAGTCTTTTCTTTCAATGAATGTCTATTTAAGGGAAGGAGAAAAATGTTCTTTTCACTGTCAAACACTAAGATGCAGTATCCTCATGCAATTGTTTATGTGTGAATGATAATCAATCTGATGTAAAGCTTCCTATGTCAATCAGAATTTAAGATCAATGAGATTTAGACAATCAGAAGAAAACCTCACACAAATAAAGACACACTCTCGTTGTGATCAAACAAGAAACACGAAGAAAACCAAATTCAAAAAGAAAACCAAAAATCTCAAACAAAAAATAAATGTTGGAAAATTGACCTCAAAGATCAAATGGAATGGATCATACATCTCTGATTTTCCTTACCATAGCTTTCATTTAGTTAGATAAATGAGAAGAAAATAGTAATTTAATTCCAAGTCTTCAAAGGAGAAGAGTGACTCAAAGTAAGGAAAAAATGTCAAAAAATCCAAACAAAAGGTAATTAATTCTCAAGAATCAAGGTGTTAAAGACCCAAACAAGGATACATTAAGGTGATAAGAAACTCTGAGTAGATGAAAACAAAAATAAATGGACTCGGGATCTAAATTCCTGCAAGATTTATAACAGAAAAAGAGCATCGCTCTGGTGTCAAGAGCACTAGAGTGATGCAACACTATGTGGAAGCCTGGCAGGGAGCACCAGTGCTCTGGTAACAGAGGCAGGGGAGCGCTAGCCTCTCAAAATTAAGAAAAATGCCAAGAAATCCAAAAACTCAAGCAAACTCAAAAATTTGAAGTGTATAGGATGGAGTAAAGAGCCAATCAACACATCCAAGAATCAGAGACACAGTATGAATAAGGTCAAAATTTGAGCAAAGGCTAAAACAAGATCTAGGAAGGAAACCAAAACTAAAAGCTTCACTCCCTAGTGGAGTCACCAATTTCTGTTACAGAAGAATCTCCCTGTGAACAAGTGGATTCTCTCTTGGGATCTAGACTCCTAAGACCAAGACAGAAAGGGTGCTAACATTGGTCACTGACATCCTTTTAAATCTAGTTAAGCTAAAGTATTAGAATAGAAGAATAAAGTTGTACCTTTTTAATGATGTCCATCCTCGCACAGTCTGAGTTGAGCTTTGATCCCCAAGCTCTTCGATAAGTCCTGCAAAACAAACAAACAAAGAATAAGCTTCCTATTCTACTAAGATTAGCTTGAAACCAAATCTATCTAATAGAGACAAGTTCATGTAGAAGAAACACAACCTTGAAAGAAACCATCCAAGCACATATGCATATTAATGAGAACAATAGAGAATACTTACAGACCTTTGATGAAGGTGCAACAACCTCTCCCATCTCTCCTTGTCCAACCATTTGCTCAAATAATCCACACAAAATGATGATGCTTCAATGATATCTCCCTTATGAGATCATAAGTTTGATGACTTCAATGTCTCTCCTCTTTCACCATGAAGAGGCCTCCTTATATAATCTTGGAGAGGCTAACCACTTAAGATATTATTGGGATAGGTTGAGGATCCTTCTCCTTTAGTTGTGGATCTTACCTAAGATCGATCCTTGACCTCAGATCCGAATCCAACCAACTCTAGAGATGAGGGTACAGAGCGTTGGCACTCCCTGATAGTGTATAGGGGAGTGTTGCCTTCCAAAATCGATTTTTGAGTGGTTTTTTCCATGGAAAAAGACTTGTACTCTTTGTCAAATAATTTATCCTCTTCAAAACCAGTCTTTTGAGGTGTCTTTTACGTGTTCTGGATAATGTTGTCTGAGACACGACATAGGCAAAATGACAGTATGATTTTTGTGACAATTGCGGCCAAAATGTGACACTTGCAACATTGGTAATGATGACACTAGGCCATCATCGTAATGAGTAATTTTGATGTGTAACAACTTGGTTTCCGGCTTTGAATATGTTTTTGAAATATTTTGTGCCCAGTTTAGTCAGATCCTCAAAGAAGGAGTGTTCCTTTCCATTTTCATCCTTTAGGATCCATATGGTATTTTCCATTTTCCTCCCTTTTGCATATGCTTGAAAGAATTTTGTATTTCCATCTCCATTCTTCAACCAAAGTTCCCTACTTTTTAAATGCCATTCTGCCTCCTTTGCTTCTAACAATTTATTTTTGGCCTTCTCTAAAGCAACCAGTTCTTATTTTGGTTCATGTGTTGAATAACCTCCACCTTTTGACTCATAGTGTGTCTGAAAGGCTACTTCGATGTTTATAAGCTCTCATTCATCTTCCTATTTTTTCCTTTTGGCCCACTCCATAGTAGCATTTTTAAGTTTTTAGATTTTGGACAAACTGAAATGCAGCCCTGCCCTCATGACTGATTGGGATCCATACTTCCTTGACTAGATTCAGGAAGTCCTCTTCCTGGAGCCACATTGAGTTGAACTTAAAAGGGCTCATTGGTTTCTTGGGTCTCCTGGAAATCTCCATGAAGACTAGGTGATGATCATAATCACCTCTCATACCCACCCATTGTCTTAAAATCAATGGAGACTCCACCAATGATTCATATAAAATAAAGTGATCAATCCTTTTGGTTATAAAGTCCTATCCAATGTGCTTATTCCTCCAAGTTGGTCTCACTGAGATGGGTACAATGTCTAGGACTTTTGCCTTGCCTATTTTATGGCTGAAGTAGTCCTAGAGGGAATTCATATGAAATCTTTGTCCCTGAGATTCAGTCGGTCCTAAAGAGAAGTTGAGGTCACCTCCCAATATGAGGTCCTCAGATTTCAAAAATAATTTTTTGAAAAATTTATCCCAAAATGGTATATGGTCATGGGAAGGCCCATAAACATTTAGAATTGTGAGGCAAGAACCAAATTCTTCCACAAATACTTTTATTTTGAGACCTGAATCAAATTATAGATCTTGAGTGCCATTCAATAGTGATTCCCCTGGAATGACTTCTAGAATCGAAACCAGTAAAGTTCCAACCTTTGCAAATTTTCCCCAAAAGGAGGATCACCTGGATAAAATCCCCCAAGGTTTCCTGAAGCAGCAAAATATTGGGTTGAGTTGAATCCATCATTCTATGGAGAGCGATTTTTGTCCTTGGGCTCACCACACCCATACAATTGAAAGTAAGGATCTTCATTCAGGAACCCTTGCTATGGGTTTCACTTCTCTAAGGGCCCCAGTGATGGAGAGTTGTCTTCATGCTGCCATATCCAAAGTGGACCTGGGTTGGGCCTTTGAAAGATTAGACTATATGCCCTATCCTTTCCCTATAGACGAGGCAGTAGGATTCAATCTTGAGCCATCCATCCTATGTTTGATGTCTCCCAACGTCATGATGTGCCTATTTTTCAATTGATAAGCCATCGGGCTCTCTTCGGAGTCAGTTGAAGAGTCTGGTGACAAACCTAAGGGGAAGTGGAAGATTTGATATGGTTGGGAGACAAAGGAAAGGTTGGCTAGAGGAGGGAAGAATTGGGATAAAGGTGAAAGTTGGGAGGATGTCAGAGGAGAAGGGAGACTCTTTAGTGATTCCATCCAATTTTTACCCAAAACAAATAAAGATTGAAAGAAAAAATATAAAGAAGGAGGGTAATAGGGTGGCATACCCAATTGTGATTCGACACCTTTTTGTATTATTCTGGAAGTCTCTTCAGCAAGTTCTAGATCCTGGTCTAAACTTTCCTCTTTGTTGGGCCACAGTGGTTGAGTCTTGTCTTGTTGGCTCGGAATTGTGTTATCTGACAAAGCCCTAAAATCCTTATGCCCCGCCTTATCGAGTTTCACAGAGGGTTCAGAAAAAGCCTCCCCCAAATGTGAGGCACCTCGCTTCTTCTGGCCTGACCCCGTTGGCCCTTGGATCTTTTTCCCCCACATAGGAAGATGGAATTCATTGGAATTGTGTCCATGATTGTGGCATCTAGGACATTTGAATGAGATTCCTTCATAGTCCATCTTTTGCATAATGGACTTGTCTCCCCACGATAACTCGATTTCCTCCACTAGGCCCTTATGTATATTCATAGATATCAATATGTGTGCCATAGACATTTTTTCAGAGCTCTTGAAAGACATATCTACATCCATGTATCTTCCTAGTGAATTCCCGAGTTATTCGAAACCCTTCGGAGTCCAAAGTTCCACTTAAAGTCCAAGAAGGTGGACCCAAATAGGGAGCTCATCTATCCTTTCATGATTGGCATCAAATAAAGGTGTCCATCTCTTCAGCAACATCAGCGATGAGTCCAAGCACCATGGATCGTTCAATATCTTGGTAGCATCTTCTTGAGACTGAAATCTAAACATAAACTAGCCGTTTGACAGGGTTTTTATTGTAGGCAAATTGTCCACCTTTCCGTCCCATGAGAAGTTTACCCACTCTCGCAACGTATTTATCCCTAGGTGTCGCTCATTCATCCTTCCCGCAACCATCATCTCCACCAATTCTCAGACCCGAGGTAGCATGATATCATCTTCGAGCACCAATTTTTAGGGTTTGGGCACTAGTTTGATGCTTGTCTAGGATTTTTGTTCTATGAATTTTGGGATTTTGAGGATAGTTTGTGGCCTATTTCTAGAGTCTCAGAGCCCAGGGTCTACCCATGGCCTTCCTATAACTCAACAAAGTGGGAGGTTCCTTTCCCCAAACACAGAACTCCTTTCGAATTTTCCACAAACTTATGAGAGGAGATCAGGAAATTTGATGGGTCAAGAGAAGAAAACTTACCCAAATCATGGCTAATTTGCAGCCCTTCTATAACATCCTTTGAATCCCATGTGGAATAGATCTAGCCCAACCTATGAGAGATCGATCGAGTGGAACCACTAGCATCTTGACTAGAATCCTTTCTAAAGGCGAAAAAAGGTGGATAATTTCATCAAATCCCCTCAAAGGGCATCTCCAAAGAGTAACCCTTGTCAAAAGTGCCCTTAAGGTGGTGAGCTTCCGCGTAGACCCACTTAGACAAGTTTCCAGGAAGGTGATAGGAAAAGCTACCAAAGGTGATAGATTTTGGATCCTAAACCGGCCCAAACTCCTATGAATCTTGATTCCGAGAAGAATAATACACCTCCTATCCCAGATCTCCGACCCAACAACTAGGGTTGGAGCATGGAACCACTACATCACCGCCCAAAATTTCGGGATCTGAAAAAGACATGTCGAGAGCGGACTCGAAGTGAAGGCCACCTGGCATCGACCAAATCTGTTGATTGTCTGAATCATCTTCAAATTAATCCAAGCAATCCAAGAAGTCTTCCTCCTCTAGCATATTAACTAGATCACTTTCCTACTGTAGTAAACATGGTAAAAAAAAAACAAATATAACCCCGTCAAGAGGTGTTGGATTAGCCATAGGTCGCAGGTACTGTGTTCCCATGTGAGCTTGTGGCTAGGATTTTGCAGAGACCCTGAAACATCCTCCCACTCCCTATGAATCATACCTTCAGTTGTTAATGTAAAGCATCCTTCATTTTCCCTAGAAGCCAGGTTGGCCTTTTGATCAACTACGACATTATTCTCCTACAAAATATGAAACCAATCTAATGCCTCAAAGATTTTGTCGATATGTCAAATCCTTGATAGAATGGAGGCTAGGTATGTCCAAAGGGGAGGTTTTCAAAATCATATGCTTTATAATTAAACTAGAATCACCCAAGACTATTAATTTGTTGATTTGTTGCGAGGTTGCCAATTTGAGTCCTTGAAATAGAGCATAAGTTTATGTCTTGTTGTTAGTCATTGCTTGGAGACTCCGTTCGAAGGTATAAACTATTGTCCCCTTAGGGATATATAGAACCCCTCCCACACATGCCTCGCTAGTTCCATTCTTAATTTTTCAACAAAAAATAAAAAAATTGCAATGTCCACGTTATATATATATAGCAATTGAAAGTAAAAAAATTATTATGGTTAAAACATTTAAATGGTGTGTTGCTCACTATGAGGGAGATGTGTAATTCCTTTGGTTCTCAACATGGAGTCGACATGATATATATGTGTGTGTGTGTGTGTGTGTGTGAACTCTTATATATATATATATATATATATATTACTATGATAAATCCAGAGTTAAGATGAATCTACGCTTGTAATAATAACATATTCATTATCTATAAATAACTTTTTTTCTTCCACAAAAAATTGCACTTATATTAATATATAAAATTTACAATCGAGAAACCAGTTCATAAAGTTTGTGTTCCTCTCCACCTCCCAAACAACCAGAAGGTAAAGTGACTATACAAGAAAAAGGGAAAAAAAATACCCCATCTTCGCCAAAACAGAAGAAAACTAGACTACCTGCAGAGTCTTGGGACTAGAAAATAGAGAACAAAAAATTAATTGAAGTCATTAACTCAAAAAAAAAGGACTTTACCAAAGCTTGAGTGGAAAATTGGGGCCCAGGTGTCCATCGACCGACTGAGAGTAAAAAACATTACCCTCATGTAAGTCCAGAGCTCTTTTTGAAAGAGTATCTGCCTATTGATTGAACTCTCTGACAATGTGGGTGAAACTAAGAGACCTGAAACCTTTCACCGGTTCTTTAATCCTCTCTTTCCAACAATGTAACACTCAATTTAACCTTTCATTATCTATAAATAACTATCAGATTATCTAACACTCAATTTAATAAGAACAACCATTAGACCCAATACATTATAAATCATCCCAACTTTATTTGTTGATGAAAATAAATATAGTAAAGTGTAAGTTGAATCATGAAGAATAAATGGATTGGAAACATAGTCATCCTTGCAATGTTGTACTATAATGTTCACCTAGTAGTATAATTGACATCAGATAATACTTCAATCGCCCCATTTTTTCGACAAATCAAAGTTCCACATGTTCTAATCATTTTTTACCCCATTTTTTCGACAAATCAAAGTTCCACGTGTTCTAGTCATTTTTTCAAAAAAGTCACATATTAAAATTGGCCAAAATCCTAACAACAAAGTTCTTATCACATAAGTGAAATTTTCATTTTTCACATAGTTCCAATTAAATTTAGAACCAAATTTAACTAGAAACACAAGATTGTTTAAATATGGTTTATCCCACGCATACTCTGTACACCACATGATACACATGACTATCTCCCACGAAGTACAAGATACACAAAACTATCTTCCATGCAACTTCAGTGTTATATTTTTATTCCCAAGCTAATTTCATTGAGAGGATTTATGATATTAATTAATTAATAAAAAGTCCAACAAACCTTTTTGTGTAGATGTGCATAGTAGTACCATACTTTTCAATGAAGATTTGAGTCCATCCTTTTATGTGATTCTCCATAAAATTTCACTGTACTAATGGAGTACACATTGTTTTGGAGACAATTTATTAGTGGAGAATAATGAATTGTGTTGTCATGTCATTACGTCGAAAGGCGTATACCTATTGGAGATGGGCACAATTAATAATCTTTTAATCTTAAATTCTAATCTGATGGTTATGCATTGAAGATGCTGGCATATTCTTAGTCGTCCTCCAAAATCAATGAGTCAGATTTATTGTTGATAACTTCTTTGCATTTATAAATGCATCAGTTAATCTGTTTGCTTTTTAACATTTACCTAATCATATTAAGAAATTACTGTAACATCATATGATTTCCACGTTTAAATGATTAACTTTTGGAATTCTTCAACTGTCTGGGAGTTTCATTATCTGCCTCAGTTATCAGCGCATTTCATTTCTCATTCTCTACCTCATTTTGTCTTTCGGCGTTCACCAGCCACTAACTCGCAGCTGTGCTAGTCTATATAATATTAACAAAGAAAAAGGAAAATCTAAATTTTATATATTTTATGAATAATACAATAAATTATAAAAGTATATAATAATAATTTAATCTTTAAATTTATATTAATCCATTTTGTTTCTATTAGTTAATTATTATTTTAAATTTTTATTGGATATAGAATTATGATAGTTTAATATGATGTTATCACATACATATATAATAATATCAAAAAAACAATTAAACAAGAGGAGATTCATCTTAAACCTAGATTTATCAAGTATCGAGATAGATTAAATTTCTCAAGGCATGAATTTTTTTCTTCATTCGATTCCATGTATATATTAATTCCATCATATTAAATGATAAAAAAAATTACACCCCAAGAAATTTGATCCCTCTCCATACTTGATAAATCCAAATTTAAAATGGATCTAAACTAGTAATAAAATGAAAAAAAATCAATAAACATCAGATCTACACACAACAACTTGTGCAGATTGCCTCCATTCACATATTGTCGAAAATGGAGCTTGCACACTAAGTTGAGATGGATACCAAGTTGCACTAAACCAACACAATGAAATGCTTTATTACTTCTTTCAAGTGATTAGCAATCAGAACATAAGGTATGATTGATGTGCTTTTCAAGGAGTTTTTTATTAGGGTCTCAAGGAGGAGATCAAATCACAAATTGAGATGTATCACCGAACTATGTGGTTGGAGGCCTCTTAGGTAGCTTGACATGCACATGTGGTGGAAATTGCTCAGTCCAATTGCCCTAATTTTGTTCAATGACCACACCCTACCTTTGTGCCACCTCCACATCCTTCTCTACCCCTTCAATTCCACAAGTTGATATAGGCATAAATTGAAGAATGTCAACTTATGAGTCTCTTCTATAATTGTGATAAAAAATATTTTTGAGACAATAAATATAAGGAACATAAATTATTTTTTATTGATATGGCCCCGTCTAGCAATTCTAAGGAAATTTTAGACGAGAACGTGATTGAGCTAGATCCTGTGGAGATTACAACTCCTACTAATAATTAGTACTCACTAATGTGGGACCACTAGTAGTTAGGGTTTGGGTACTGAGAAACCATCTATAGGGGTAGGAATCTATGTAATGTTTTGTCAAGTTATTATCATTGTATGAGCTCTACTCAGTAGGATATTTCCCCCTCGAAGAGGTCTGTGAACATTTCTCTCTTTATGGATTATCAATAAAAGGGATTAACATTTTGTGGGTTTAGTACTCTTTTTGTCCTCTTTTACTCTCTGCAATTTATTTTTCTTCTAATATTACTATAATGTTTGTTTCTATTGTATAAGTACAATACAAATTGAGTTTGTTATGATTCTACCCCTTTTCTTTGATTTATGTTGTCAAATAATCATATGCGAGCCTTTCGAGCAAACCGATAGTTTTTCTCCCTCCCCCACAAGATTTTCTTAAATGAGGATCTCACTTGGTCCTAAGTTGTGAAACTTAAGCACTTCAAGGAAAGGGTTACAACAACACAACATGCAAGTGTTATTATCCTAATTTTAGTCACCTGTACAATTCGAGTAGTTTTTCCCATAAATATCACCATTAGTATCGTAACTTATATAATTCACCCCATTTCATTATCATTTGACCTTATGGTACCTCACTTAGTTGAGTCAACCCATCATTTCACCATTTTCTAGGGAGCATATATTTTTCCCCTTTTTTTCATGTGGCACACAAAAAATCCATTGATTTCCGTGTGACCCCTCTTAAATGAAAAAATAACGAATCCGTAGCTCATTAATGTGTTTATGCTTGTTTAGGAGGCATAGTGGATACATGTGGACCTTATCAAACCCCATTTCATTAATACCATTGATTTTTAGGTTTCCATGATGTCCACTAAACTTGTGAATCATCATTACTATATTGCAAGAGCTCACATGGAAACTAGATCTAAAGGGAGGTTTCATTATCCACCTATAAATAAAGGTCTTGGGGTTGCATTGTACATAGATAACATAAGATTAATGTTATTCTATTGAAATTTCCTTAGAGAGACTTGAAACCATCATATTGTCCCTCCACCACTGAGAGTTTCTTACATAATGTTACTGTCATTATTTTCAAGGTAGAGTTATAGGTTTGTCAAAAGTTGGCAAAGTCATGCCTTGGTCTTGAGTAGACAAATGCATTCCTAATTGAGTCATTGAGTGTGTGTGTGTGTGTGTG
>CBVK0100094182.1:0-13912 GCA_900067695.1 Picea abies | reverse complement strand
TTTTTTTTAATGATACGGCGACCACCGAGATCTACACTCTTTCCCTACACGACGCTCTTCCGATCTCACCTATGTCCCCTTTTCCCTCATATACATCTTGCACCCAAAGAAATTCTGTGATCTGCAATTTATGCCTTTACTGGTGAGAACTCAACAGGGGTTTGAAAGGATTTTCATTAATAAGAAAACAATAGATGTTCTTCTTTGAGATACTTAGTGTTTTTTCCGTTGTCTTATTCCCATGTAGTATCGCTTTCTAGTTATATACTTAGTCGCCTTTCTATGATCGTGGGTTCCAACATTGATGTCTTGACATATATTCATCTCCATCTATATCCTCACATGAGAAATTTGACCGACCGTTGTTCCTTTTCATACTTAGTCAATTTTATGCCCACGGTTGTCGGGTTGGTGCTTTCGAACTCTACTGCTTCTTGTTTTGTGATATACATTTTCCACTCAAAATTTCCATGATCTACAATACCATCACGGACTCCGTCCCTTTTCCCTTTTTTTCTTCCCGTGTATTATGGGACTATACAGTATGGACATGAGATTTTATAGAGCATGTATGGAGTCTGCATTCCATATGTAGCCACTTTTTGGATCGCAGGTTCTCGAGCAGGCAGGCTCAAAATTTTCCTCCATTGTTCTGTCCCCTACAAATAGCACCCATAATTCTGCGATACACAAATTGAATGAAGAATTCCCAGAATTCCACATTCCATATGAATCCGACCAACCACCGTTCCTTTTCATACTTAGTCAATTTTATGCCCACGATTGTCAGGTTGGCTCTTTCGAACTTTGTTGCTTCTTGTTCTGTGATACACATTTTCCACTCAAAATTTCCGTGATCTACAGTTCCACCATGGACTCCTTCGTCCTTTTTCAATTTTTTTCTTCTCGTGTTTTATGGGACTATAGAGTATGAACATGAGATTTTATAGAGCATGTACAGACTCCGCATTCCCTACGTAGCCACTTTTTGGATCATGGGTTATCGGGTGGGTGGGCTCAAAATTGGCCCTTCATTGTTCATTCCATAATGTATTTTATCTTTTATGGATCAACCTCAATACCATATTTGGATATTACATGCCCTAAGTACTGTATATTTCTTTGCTAGAAGTCACATTTATCAGACTTAGCATACAACTTATGTTTCCTTAAAGTCCGCAATACTATTTTCAGATGTTCTTCATGTTCTTCTTATGTTTTTGAGTAAATTGTCTGAACCCTTTGCTTGGTGGTTTTTTTGTTGGAACAATATGAGATAGACCCGTAGCCTTATCTCGATCTAAGGTTCCAGGAGGCATCATGAATCATGAGCCCTGGGCGAGTTTGATAAAAAATGTAGTCAAACATTTTTTCAGAAAAATCTTCGGACCTAGTGGTAGTCCATGAAGACTTCCTGTATTAGCTTCAGTATGTTTATTTCGCATTCAAATTCATCTTAAATAGAAAATAAATATTGCTCCAACCCAATACCCCTAGATGGATTACTAGTGTTTAAAGGTTAATGTTTTACCTCTGTAACATTTCTCTGCATACTTCTTTCTTTAACCGAATTATTTCTCTGATAATATAGGTTAATTCGTGAGGGTTGTTACCTCTTCCATCATTAATTTTCCGTGTGTGTAAAAGCAACTGGGTTTCATTTTGTGAATTGTTTATTTAAGCTAGGGTTTTTACCCTCACGACCATGAAATTCCTTCATACCTAAACAAGGATTTTCCCGAAGTCCAAGTTTATGTTTATAATTCACCCATAGCCTATACTATGATCGTTCTATTTCTGTAAGGGAGAAAATGACTTTTTGTTTCTTATGTTCTGTCAAAACATGCGTTTCCCTTAAGGATTATAATACTGCATTTTCCTCTATAAATCTATTCTTTGTATCTAGATATTTAAGATTTATTTAGAGAATAGGTACAGGGACACTATAATGACAAAGATTTTATTTATCATCATTCTTTTATTTAAATTGCTTATGTGAAAGATTATAAATGGATACGAGAATTAATGATGGGATCCTTCTTTGCGAGGGTACCCACCAAATGGTTACGGGTGCACTCCTCCTCCTCTTTGGATCGTGGATATATTTCTTCATAAGTAACAAAGGAGACTTGATTTCATTGTGGCCAAATATAAGTTATGTCCTTGATTTATTTTTATTTTATAAGAATTTAATTTCTAGTGGAGTTACTAAACACTCGCTTTAATTCTCTTGCAGGTTGGGAACATTGGTGTGCTCGGGTGAAGGAATTATTTTACCATAAAAGGTATTTTATTTCCATGTCCTTCTTTGACTGACCTAAGCACGTCCTTAGAGCTCTGTTTACAGTACAATAGGTTGCGGAGTTTGTTTTTTTGGTCTATAATACTCCAGCTGTAATGTTTGAACGATGATCTATTGAATACAATGGTTAATTTTCTAAGAAACTTTCAAGTCTACTGTATCACTATATTTCTGTATTAATAAAGAATGTATTCAAACTTTTATTCTTTCTATCTATTCTTTGCATTGTTTGTCTATGTACAAATTTGAATAGCAATTCAAAAATATATATATTCAATGGACAATAGGCACATAAACAATGATATATTGATATAGATTTTATGTGCAGAACAAAATGAATACAAAAACAAAATATGCTTAACAAAGAACAACAGATATATAGTAAAATTGGTTTCTATTCAATAAAGAAATAAGTTGAAACTGTAAAATGCAACAGAAAACAAGCTTTCTAGAATGGTGGAAGCTTATCTCTCAGAAGAGATGTGACAGTTGCGCTCATTCATGAGAAGTATGATTACAATGAGGCTCTCAAGGCCTTTTTTACAATAAAAAAGGAATGTAAAAAACCCTAGACATCTAAAAACCTAACCCTAGGAGATGAAGTGCCAAAATTCATATGGGCCCCATTTGGGTAAGTTAGTACATCAACTTCTTGACGTCATAACATTTGCATACGATATTTGTTTTAGGAGAACGATATCCCGTTGGAAAGGTATATACAAGCAATACACATGCTAGTTGTGGAGAGCCCTAAAATCATTGTTTAGGGCCTCAAAACAACCCTGGAAGTTTGGGACATGAAAACTAGGAAAAAAAACTGTCGAACTGGAAAACTGCCAAAATTTTCCAGTTGGAATAGGTGGGAAGCCATCAACATCCATCTAGATCAATAGTACCCCATTATTTAGAAATGGTCTCCATTGCGTTGAGTTCCCCCATTATATGAGGAAATTTCTATTGAATTTGGCCCCGTGTGAGCCACTTGCCTTGGTGTAGGAGTTGCCCTGCTTTGACAACTCGATAAAGGTGGATCCTTTGATGGTGAGTGCCCTTGACCTATTTTTCCACAATTTGATCACTATATGCCTTTTGTATGCAGTCGGGGTTGATCTCTGTTGGTGTCAGCTATTCTTATATCTATGAGGTGTCCAATAATGGTGGGAAATAAGGTCGAAGGAGATTTGCATTGAACACTAGGTGCAGGCCAAGCGAAGAAGGAATGTTGAGCTCAAAAGAATTATCACCCACAACATTGGTTATTTTGTACGACCCATAATAGAGTGGGTGAAGCTTCCGATGGGGTCTTGTAAGGCATTCTTTATGAAAATGAAACCAAACTTTATTTTCCACTTGAAACTTATGTGGCACCCGATGTTGATCATGGCACTTCTTGTACTTGTCATTGGAATTCTATAGGATATCTTGAACCTGTTGACTAATGTGATGGATTCTCTCAATGAACTAGGTGGCTTTTTCAGCTTCAGTTGGAGTAGGAGATGAGTCAGATGAGGTGATCGCAAGGGGTAGTGAAACATCTATGGAACCCAATGGTTGGAATCCTAACCCCACCTGAAAGGCATTTTGGTCAGTTGAGCTATGCAAGGCTCGATTGTAGCTATGTTGGACATATGGAAGACTCTCATCCCATGTGCGAGGGTGCTTGGAATTATACATGCATACGTTGTGCTACGAAATCAACTGTACTGATCTGAGACAATGGTTTGTGGGATTCAAAAATGTACCTAGACTCGTTTAAAGAAGAGCTTGGCAGTGGCCTCTATTGTGATGCTCTTATTACAGGCACCAAGAATCACCATCTTAGAAAAGTGATCAACAACCACAAAAACACAGTCATTTCCCCTCTTGGTGGATGGGAGGCCAAACATGTAGTCCATGGAGATGGATTACCATGGCCTGTCAGGAGTAGGAAGAGGGGTGTACAGGCCTTGTTTCTTAGTGGTTATTTTGGCAATAGCATAGGAAGTGCAGGACCCGATATACTTCCTGACCTCCTGTCGAAGTTTCGACTAGCAGAAATATTTCTACAACATTTCCAATGTATTTTCAATGATGAAGTGTCCTTCCACCCAATCGTAGTGGGATTCCCAGATATTCTTCGCTCGCTCGCTTGATGGAACACAGATATGGCCCAAACGACACAACAGCCCATCCTGAAGATGGAAATTAGCGAAAACTGATTTTGTGCCCAACATTTGGTAGGTGGTGGAGAAGTCCAAGTCTATCTCATAGATTTGGGGTCATCCCTATGTCTCATGGACACAAGAGTCTATAACTGTGGTGAGTGTCATGACTAGCGGTCTTCTAAGGCAATCAATGACGCGGTTGGTGCTTCCTATTTTATACTTGATGTTGAGGTGGAATTGCTGCAAGTATGTGGACCACTTCTGATGGTGGTCATTCTGCAATTTTCTTTGTGTTTGCATGAATTAAAGTGGCTTATGAGCGATGTCGATGACAGTCTCCTTTCGAATAATATACTCTCTCCATTGCCGATAGGATTTCATAATGGAGTACATTTCTTTCTTGTAAGTAGGGTACTTACGAACAACATCTGATAGAATATCACTACGATAGGCCACGGGGTGGCCATGCTGAGTGAGAATGATTCCCACAACATAGTCTGAAGCATATTTCTCAATCTCAAAGGGTTTCTACAAGTCTAGTAGTGAAAGTACCAGGGCTGAGCACAAGCACTTCTTAAAATCATCGAGCTCTTTTGGTTGGGACCGACCCCACAAAAAAATTTCCTTACCACCACCCCTGATTACTTGGCTGAGGGCCCATGCAATATGGGAAAATCCCAACATGAACCTATGGTAGAAATTGGCAAGGCCCAAGAAGCTCCAAAGCTCAGTGAGTGTGGTTAGGGATAGCCAGTCATAAATCACTTGGATATTGGTTGGATCCACATGTAAACCATGTTGATCAATGATGTAGCCTAGGTAATGGACCCTTTCCATGACAAAGGATCATTTTTCCAAGTTGGTGTATTTGCAGGGTGTGCAAAACCTGTTGAATATGCTACAAGTGTTCTGCCCAAGTCTTGTTGTAAATGAGAATGTCATACAGATACACCAGTACAAAATTATTGGTGAATGGTCGCAAGATATCCTTCATCATCCTCATGAAAGTGGCTAGAGAATTTGTCAATCCAAAGGGCATCACCAACCATTCGAAAATACCTTTATTTGACTTGAAGGAAGTCTTCCATACATTTGTATGTTCTATCAGGACTTGGTGGTAGCCAGACTTCAGACAAATATTACTGAAGTATAAATATTACTGAAGTATTTGGCCCCTTTGAGATGATCAAGGAGATCTTCGATTCAGGGAATCTGTTACCGATTTCTGACTGTGATTTTATGTAGGGCCCGATAATCAATGCAGAGTCTCCAGGTTCTATATTTCTTTTGTACCAGCATGATTGGGCTCCCACAAGGTGATGATTTGGGATGGATGTACCCCTTGTGGCACAGTTCTTGGATCTGCTACTTGATCTCCTCATTATCTTACAGAGAGAGGTGGTATATTGTTCCATTTGGCAGCGGTGCATCAGGGGTTAGATCAATGGGGTGCTTGCCCTGATAGTGCAAAGGTACCCGGGTGGTGAGGAGAAGATATCCAAGTATGCTTCCATGACCTTATCCACTTGCTTTTTCTATGTGGAGAGGTCGGTCGTGGGACCCTGGATGTGGATGCAATCTTTTACTCAGTCTGAGAGTGAATCATGAAGAAGACAAACTTCCCCATCTAAGAGATGACCTTCCTACATTGCTTGGCAAAGATCAAGGAAATAGAACTAGGTGGGACTACCTCCCGTGTCTTGTACAATTTCTTATTCAAAGTAATAATAACATTGCGAGGCCTAGAATCATATACAAGATGGTGTTTCCATAAATATGGTTGGACCAAAAAAAACATTACAAACATAGAGAGGGGAAAAATCACAGAATACCTCATCTTTGAAGGGATTTATTCCTTATGACAGGTGACATTGTTGGTTGATGCAGATGTTGCTTCCTTGGCGAAGCCATCTGATGGTGTAGGGATGTGGGTGCAACGTTGTCATCAGGGCGAGTTGCTTCAAAAACTCTGTTGAGATGAGGTTCTTTTGGCTACCTCTATCAATGACGAATTTCATCGGGGTACCCTTCACCCACATATGTGAATGAAAAAGGTGCTCTCCTTCCTCTATCTCATCTGGGTCACTGGGATAGATCTTGGTGGTAGTAATGGTAGAAATGGGTTATGCATCAATGATTTGTCTCCCCCTTTTTTATTTTGACCCAGAGTCAAAAACCGCATCTGATTCAGAGGCTTTCACTTCAGCCATTAGCATCTTCTTTGAGCAAAAATCAACCGTGTTATTCTAGGAGATCTTATGGAAATCGCACCACTTCCTCATATATTTCTTTGTCTTTCCAGTGTCCTTTAATTACAACCTAGAATGGTTGTCCTGAGGTGGTATGTATTTTCACTATCCTTTGTTTTGCAGCTTCGGCGTGCCCTTTCCTAGCTTTTGTTGTGAGGGGTTCCCAGGACCAAATTTACGTGTCTTTTGTTTGACCTTCTGCTTGATTTTGACGACATATCGATATGCTGCGCCCAAGGATTAGATGTCCAGAAACTCCATTTTTTCCTGGATGTATCTATGTAGAACTCTACAATACTTGAGCAACAGTGTCACTCATAATATTTGATACCCATCTTGGTGCACAAGGTATGGAAGATATTTTTGAACTTGAGCACTGCTTGGTCTCTTTCCTGTCGCAGTGTGGTCCATTTTGTATACAGGTCGTCATAACTTCCAACAGGGTAGTATTGTTCCTTAATAACATCCCTGAAGGACTCCAAGGTGACCATGACTATAAATAATTAGGGTTCCTTTTCTTCCTTCTGCTCACAGAAAGTTTCCCACCAATATATGACACGGGGAATGACTTTGAGGAGCACAAAAGTAATCTTTTCTCTATTCAAGAAGTTATGGATAGAGAAATACCCTTCTAGCAGATTAAACCATTTGTCTACAACATCTACATCTATTTGAACTTCAAATATAGGAATATCGAAGTTGATTTGTACCTTTAAGGGGATGGTGCCTTTGTTTGAAGAAGATTCTTCATGTGTTGGTAGTCCCTGAAGGATTTGTGCAAAACTATCCATCATCTCATTCCTCTATTGCGTGAGGGCTTCCTCGAGAAAATTTTTGAATGGATATCCTATCCCGTTTTCTTTCTTTTCTCCCACCATGAGAGGTCACTTGGGCCTGCAAGATATTTTTTCCTCTAGAGAAACAAGCTTGAGACCCAATTCTTTTTACCCTGACCTTATTAGGGACATGCATTAAGAATAACAAGGAGCAGACCGCTCTAATACCACTGATCCAAATTTTATGAGAATAAAAAAGTGAATGCATATTATTATCAAAACATTCTTAACACAGAATAACAGATATAAAATAAAATTGATTTCTATGCAATAAGGAAATAAGCTAAAACTGTAAAATGCAACGGAAAACAAGCTTTCTAGAATGGTGGCAGCGTATCTCTGAGAAGAGATGTGAAGACTGTGCTCATTCACCAGAAGATGATTTAAATGAAGCTATCAAGGCCTTTTTTATAATAAAATAGGAATGTAAAAAACCCTAGACATCCAAACACCTAACCCTGGGAAATGAAGCGCCAAAAGTCATGCGGGCCCCATTTGGGTAAGTTAGTACATCAACTTCTCAGTGTTGTAAATTTTGCATACGATATCGGTTTTAGGCACACAATAGCCTGTTGGAAAGGTATATCTAAGGACTACACATTTTTATTGTGACAATCCCTAAAAACATTGTTTAGGGTCTCAAAACGGCTAAAGAAGTTAGGGACCCAAAAACTAGGAAAAAACTACCGAACTGGAAAACTGCTAAAATGCGCCAGTTGGAATAGGTGGGAGGCCAATGACATCCATATGGATCATATACTATTTTATCTATTCATGATTATATATATATATATATATATATATATTCAATGTCTAATAGGCTCATAAACATAGATCTACTATTTCTTTATGTATGAGTGCACACGCGCATGCACACACACACACACACACACACACACATTTAAGGATATGTGTACAACCATCATATTTCAAAAAAAACATATTTCTAGTATCATTTAACTATGATAAGCCATAGTATAACATGGTTATACAGTCCCTTAAGAACTGATTTCACTTATGTATACACAGTCAACATATTCCTAACAAATAAAAGAACCATAAATATAATATTGACAATGGAATACAAGATGAGATACATATATGAAAACTAATTCTGGAACACAAATGGAACAACAACGTTCCACCCAACTGTAGAATAGAACAAGCAACATCACTTGTCCTGCTGACCCACTAGCTTGACCACTAGTCCATAAGGGAAAACTGAATGATCCTCCTTAGCTATAGTGACCATCCACATATCATAAAATAATTTTATTGACACTAATAGTGTTCATAAGAAATAATTTTCCATTCCCAACATACTAAGCAATGTCCTTCATCCCACATATGTTGTAAATATATACATTCTTATGCCTAGGTCTTTCATTCCCTCCTTAGGGAAATTCACAGATTTACAAATCCTTGATTTTTAGGGGATGATAGTGGTCAAATTCAACTTCTTTCACTTGTAAAAATCATCCTTGATGTGACTCAAACCTGTTACCCACTCATGGAGTCATGGTCAACTATTTTTAACCTGGTTGTTCCACTTGTCTTCCAACATTAAATTTATTAAAAAAATTGTCTCATACATGTGTCCAATAATTGAGGACAGTTGAGAAAGTCAAATATTTTCCCAACAGTCATTAAATAATTAATTACATAAACCAAAACTCCAAATTCAGATTTTCCATAATTTTCAAATAACTTTCAAATTCAAATTTTCCAAAAACATAAATTTATTTTCAAAATTCCACATAGAATTTAATTGTCTAAAATTTGAAGATATTACAGAGAGACATGCAGATTTAAAGTGATGAAGATGAAAAATATGAGTTTGCATCGATGTGGATGAAAATGTCATTATCTTTTTAGTGTTCCAAGGTGAATGCTCTGCATGTTTTCTAGCTTTTAACTTCCATTGTTATTGACATAAAATGACAACTACTTTTAGTGTATAACTTGTTGGTGTACATCAAAACATAAAACATGTATTTATTTTAGTGTGTAACTTATTGTTGTCTGTAAAATCTCAAGACATGTATTTCTTTTAGTGTTGTAATCTCATGTATCTGTATACATGATCTATGTGGAGAAAACAATGCTTAAGATGTTTAGTTTTCATAATCTTCACAATGTAGGTGGAACAATGGTTCAAGGAAAGTAGATTCAAATAATTATCAACACTATCAAAAGCTTACTGATAAAATTCTTGTAAATGTACTTTTGATTGACTACATAGTATGATAATGGTCAAATGGATTTGTTGAAATGGATCATTGGTAGGAAATGCCAATTGGTTTCCACAAGATGAATTATTTGGCTCATATATTATTTTTTTCAGATGTACCAAGCTATCTATAGTTCAATATACCTTCTTCATTGATTTGAAATAGGGGGCTGACTTTTTTTTCTATGCAAGCACCCTCTACTCCATTAAAATAAACTTTAGGACCTTGCTCAATGCCTTATTTGTGCAAGGGGATTTATGTGTCAAGTTTAGGCTCCTTTTAGGTGTTTAAGTGTGAGGTTTTTAAAGGTTAAATATGTTGTTTAAAGAGTACAAAAACAAGAATAAATTGCAGCAAATAATAACCAACAAACTAACTAACAACAACAACAACATGATAAAGGAGTTCACCCCCAACTCGGCTACATCTCCTTGAGCCTCCATCAATGGACTAGGCTCTCTGGGATTAGTTTTTCTAATTTCTTTTACAAGTTGTTGCTCAACTCCAATGGATTTACTAACTATACCATTGGGTTCAGAATACATAAAAACCCCAAAAATGATTGTTAGATCTCTGAAAACAGACCATAGCTCCTGGGCATGACCTCTTCTACCAGTGGCCCTAAGCTTCCTTGAGATTCCTTATGGCCAAAACAAATGTAAAAGTCCTCAAATGTCTCTGAAACCTATTCCAATGAGTTCATATCATATCAATTAGCCAAGAATGACTATCCAACCACTTAAAATGGACTTTGTCTCCCCTTGACATAGCCTCCTTCACTGGTGGCCCTGGGCTCCTTGGAGCTCTCTAGAACTTCCCTGTAGCAAAACCTGCAATAGAAGTCTCCAAATTCCTTTGAAACCTATACCAATGGCTTCATAAAATTCAAAAACCCCTAATTGGGCTCTTTTTGCACTTGGTTTGGCCAAAAAACGAAGAAGATAAACCTCCTGCAAGTTTTCTCCTTCAAGCATGTTGTCTATGGTTCACCAAATCACACCTTTGTGTGAGTAACCTAGCTTCTAGGTGTTTCCCATGCCTAAACCCAACACACACACTTGTTTCCACAAATCACATGAATTTTTCCCATCGTTAGGGAACTTAGCACCCAATCTACGGAGGTGTTGGACACGTGGTCCATATGACCATGTCCCCGTGCAATATTTGGCACCCGTTGCAACTGTGTTTGTGGTCATGACAAGTGTTGACACGATGGGGGAGAACGATTTGAATTTTTTTTGAATCCCATGTGAACTCTGTGTGGCATGGTCTTGTGGGATTTGTATACGACCGAGGCTAGGGCTAAGCCCTAGCCCATACACCATGCAAGCTATACACATATGTTAATTTAAATATAATACAATTCATAATATGGTAATAACCATAGTGCGGGTGGGCTGGTATCCAAACCCTTTCCAAAACACTTTCCACTGTGCGGGAGGTCCGTGGTTCGATCCCCGCAAAATCCAACATACTTTTACACCAAATCAAGGTGCCACATGGTAGCCCATGTCTAGGTCATGTGGCACCATAAAACTTTCCAAAAAATTGCCACGTGTATTAAATTCATTCACCCATGTGTCTGCCACTCAACTTCCAAATCAACACCTCCAACTCAATTTCCACATGTGGGTCTGTACCCTGCCACATCAGCCTGTACGAATTGTACGGACTGTACAATCAACAAAATTTTTCTTGTTTGGAAAAATGAACAGAACACAATATCACACTCATCTGATGTCTTTTGGAACCCGTTCGAGTTGCGTTGGGTTCATGAGGATGAGGCCTACACAACTGTCTGTTTTTAAATGATTCCAAGAAATTTTATTTTTGGGCTAATTTTTTACCCTTGGTCCAGATTTTGATCATTCATCTAGTCCCATTCACTAATTTGGTCACCTAGGGACATCACTGAAATACCAATTTTGATTTATATTACAGTGCAGTGAACACGCATTATAGGCTTCCTCAAAGGTGAACTCATCCATGTATGTGGAGTAATAACACAATTATCTATGCTAGAATGAGTTGGCTTATCATAGTTCATTTGTCTGAGTCATTTTTAAGTTTTCTCAGTCTATAAGATTGTGATGGAAAGATATTGATGAAAAGATAAGTTTTCCCAATACTGTTATGTCCAAATAGTTATACTCAAACCGCCATAACTATTTGTTTCCAAGTATCAATGTTTTTACCATTAAACTCATGATTACCTTCCAACGTGATGTGTAACACGTTTCCCATGTTTATAGGTAAAAAAAACCAAACAAATTTGAAAAATTTACCTATGCTTCATTGATATAACTTTGCATTTCTTGATATACTTATTGTTGTCTTGCACACTAAAGTGATCAACTACATCCCTATTATTGTCCCACAACCAATGTGACCAATTATAGCACTATGACTTGTAGACATTTCAATGAAATCCCTACTACTACAAACAACTCAAAAAATTCCTCAGATATGCACACAATGAATTCTCTTCCAAAAATTCCTTTACACAACCAAAAATTTCTAAAAATGAAAAACCAGATTTATCCTGACTGTGCTACCGAAATATTATTGTTCCAAATTTTACTTTTTAGTTGCACCATGATCGACTCTTCTTTGTGATTGCTAGTTGTCCTATTTGTTTCATCCCTTATGCACCTTCAATCACATGTCATTCCTATAGATTGAATGCATGTTCAATATGTGGCATTTGTGGTCATCCTTGTGGCTCTTGTCATCAGTCCTATGATCTTGTGTATCTAAGACACGTTACTCTTTCCAATGGGCAATGTGGCATGAATCTTCCTATCACCTACAGATCATATATTCTACCTATGACACAACAGAAGCTTAGTTTCTATAAAAAGTAACTCTTGTAACATGTCTCTACAACCCTAAATCCTATCACTATTTCCCTTTGGGTATTTCCTTGACATTGTGGTTTTGAAGTGTGTGTGGTTGCCCCTCCCTATACATACAATTGTTACCCCTATGTAGATGTATCATCTCCTTTGCACACAAACTATTTTTAGCCTAGTCATGGCCTTTTCGTGTAGCAGACTGACTACAAACCCTTAATTTTATGACCTCAAATTCCCATTACAGTCTGAATGTACACAATACATTAGAAAATATCCTCCAAAACAAATATTACCTTCCATGAATAACATAAGTATTGGTTAAAACCATGAGTAATCAAATAGAGTAAGTTCAATCTAAAATAATAAACCAAAAAAATAGAGCACCTCCAAGTTGGCTTTAATTTCCAAACACATTGTATCTCAAGGTTGACTTTCTCTCTTTTATCCAATTCCTTTGAGAGCACTCCCTAGATCTGTCTTTGGTCGGTTTAGTCCCTAGTTCCTCACCCACTTTATCCTCAAGTCCTCTTCGTTGTGGGTCTAATATCATATCGAATTTACACACCAAAAACATAGACAAAAACATATAGTTTCATATGAGAGAATAGTCACTTCACTTCATTCTTCAAAAAAAATGATCGATATGATTCTAATGCATCTCAAATCCCATAAAAGATATAGAGGACCAAGATTCCATTATTTTCCTTAACTGAGTCACTAATTATGCATGTTGACTTAGTTATTACTTATTCTAAAATTATCTACTACATGCAATGACCATTACATAAATAAATACATCAACAAGATCACCCCTATTGAGCAATCAAGGTTGCATAACAATAAAATAACTCTATATAGTGGATGGTGAAATTCCATCGAATGATGTAAATGTTTCAAATTACCATGGTCCAAATGAAAATTCACTAGTGATGTTTATATTTTCTATCATGCAGAAATACATAAATTTTGTTGTTGTAATTAAATTTTACTTATGTTGCAAGAGCTATCTAGAATTTACAAGAAGTTATGAGCCATAAGTTATCATAGTTTCAAAGGTGGATGCATATTTTATAACTCAAAGACAAAACACTCTCAATGCACTTGTGACTTTTAGGGTAATCTTAGATTGAACTCTTCCAATGTACATTTCATCATGTAGTTGTTCAATATCTACTTTTGGAAAACATATTGCTTCGTTCAACTAGTCAACCACAGAGAAATATGAAATATTTACATATTTTTGTACATCAAACAAGCTACATATATTTATACACATGTTTGTGTACGATGAGACA
>CBVK0100094170.1:0-17427 GCA_900067695.1 Picea abies | reverse complement strand
TTGAGAGAGTGTTATATTCTATAAATTATTGATAGGTCTTTTTGGATATGAAAATGTTGAGTTGTATGAATTGAGTTTAGATTAGTGATTGAAAGGATAAATGTGTATTTTCCTTATTTACGTTGAAATCTTATTTGTGATATATTTGTCTTTTATGGGTTAATTGGGGTTATCAAGGTATTAATAACTTCATTTTCAATTAAGTGTTTGATGATGGGACGAGGTGTTTCCAAATATTTTATATGTCAATTAGGTCTAGCTTGAGTTGTAAGAAGAGAAATTGTTACCTCCCCACCCAAATTCAAATCTCACTTGTAACATGCTTTCACCTTATAGACGAATTAACACTAACAAGGTACCAATAAGATAATTCCAAACATTTTAATCGTAATAAGCCAACTCAAATGATTACAAATGATTTGAACTTCATTCAAAGATCTTAAAATTGATCCACGTGTTGGTTCTCTATTACATGTCACTCATTACCCTTACCTAATTAGAGATCATAATTCATGTCAACAAATTTATAGTGAATATCCTTCACAATATGTGGGGAAATACCTAACAATGTTTTTACAAAATTTTAAAAAAAAAATAAAAAATATTCAACAATAAACTTTCCCTCATATTATTATGTCTAGATATTTAAAAAAAAAAAAATTATACAAGTGTGACATTATTATGAGATTGACACTTTTGGAATAACTTTATTAAAGTTATTATTTTTTGGATTTTGTATTTGCAATGAACAATGGAATATGGAATTGGAGTATATATAACTTAAGTTGAAATATCACTTTCGTAAGTAAATTAAAATAAACAATTATGCACTTATCATATAGAGATATACCTAGGTTTTATTGTATATGTAACTTGAAATATTAATATTGTCGTAGATGTAACTTGAAATATTAATAATATTGTAAATGAATTCAAATAAAATTATTACGTAATTCTTATAATATCTTTGTTATAATATTTAGTTTAATGAATGTTTAACGTAAATATAATATGTGGTTACAATTAAATGATGTATATGTAAATGATGTATATGTGAAGTGTATTTTTTAATTTTAATAGTAAAATGTGATGTTAGTTGCTATGGGGATATGGATAAAGATGGGGATTGAATTAATCCACAAGAGAGGGGAGGGTTGAGGGGTCCAAGGGAATTACCCATGTCCTATTAATTCAACTCACATTCTTGAATTGTATTATCATTATATATTAAACTCGGATTGAGTGTCTCTAAATCCAAATATTGAATGCAAGTAAGAGGGTGAGTGTGAGAAGTCACATCCCATAGTTATTGGAACCATGGGGGATGAGTACAATCAGCTTGAGGAAGTGTGTGAGTCAATCAAGTAAGACAAGGAGACAAAATTGATATGGTAAGGGACAACGGTTTTAGGCAGTCAATTTTTGGCATGAACGTCAAGTAAAGAACAAGAAAAGATAGCTTGGAGTTGGAGCAACCATGGAGGGTGAATTCTAAAGCATGCTGGAGCATTTTTGGAGTGTTTTGGAGTGGAAGATTGAAGAGTCATGTTGTCATGCCTAAAGATTGGACTCATGTGTGAGTTGCATTGTAACAGCGAGTGTTTGTTGGTATTTTTTCCTAGTAGTGAGTTCCCTTGAGTTTCCAGCAGAGAGATTCTTGATTATCTATGTCAGAGATACACTAATAAATGAATGGGATGCTCGAGGAATTGATATCAGTGAAGGTGTACATTTCTTGGGTTGGGCGGGTGAAAAGGAAGAGAGTTGGTGGAAAATCGAGATAGTTGTAGGAGAATATCAATGTATTGTGCGATTTATGAGTTGTGAGTGGACAATGAGAGACCACCCTCTTTTGTGGATTACTAGCCCCAGCTCGGGGGTGACTCGTTGTTGATATTTGGAACAACAATTCTATGGTTTGTTGGAACTTATGTCCCAAGGAGCTGGTTGCACAACTATTGTAAAAAGATAAGTGTTGTATCGTGTTGTTGTGTTATTTTATGTGTTTAATTGTTGTGCAGAACTCTGTGTATGAGACTGATTTATATGTTGTTGTAATGAGTTATTAGCTACATTTCATGTATATTTTAAAATGTTGTAGATGCATCTAATTAATGGTTACATACAATAGTTAAATCTGCATGTAATTCATAGCCAATAAGCTACAGGAAATTAGTTATCATAATTTTAAATTTTTATGAGTATTATGCATGTAAAAGACCTCATCTAGTCTAGGGAACGTTAAAATATGGTATCTAAGTATCTAGTTCAACATTGGTCTTGTATGGGCCAGAACTAAAGCGAATTGGTGAAATTCATTTTTACAAATTTTCGTCTATGCGAATTTGGGAAAAACGGTAGAAAAAATAGAGGAAAATCCCCAAATTCATGAGTGAAATTCGAGTTTAAATGATTCAGAACTATTTCATAGGTTTAATGGCATCAATCTGCATAGTTGTAGAGATGAATTCGACCTGGAAGGTCAAAAATCATGTTTTAATGGTTGTTGTAGAATTGAGAAGAGTTCAATGAATCGACATCCAAGATCACGTTTGATCTCAAGATCACAACCTAGATTTATTGTGATAAATTTAAAATTTTATAATGTTTTAAGAGTTAGTAAGGTTGATCATATCAACAGCCGAGATACATTTTTAGCAGTTAGGAAAATGAGACAGATCGACGGTCCAAATTCAACAGGGTTTTGGTAAAAAAAAATCTAAGTGTTGACGTTTTCTAAGCGATTTCTCCAACGGTTGATGGTTGGGTTGGCCGAATTGGTGAAATTTTTTAGTCACCAACAAAAATCGCCAACGGCCGATGGTCGGGTGTCAGTCGATTCAACAAAGTGTTTTGGTCAAGAAAAAAAAGTTTCGATCATCGATGGCCGATGGCCAGGTGTCGGTTGATTCAACGAGGTGTTTTGGGTCGACCACAAGAATCATTGATGCTCGATGGTTGATAGTCGGGTCGGCCGAATCAACAAAGTGTCAGTTCATCCAAGAGAAACTATTGATGGTCAATGAAGAAAAGAGGATGATGGCATGTCATGCCACATCAACATCCATGTGTCATGCCACATCAAACAAAGTATCATGCTAGAGTCTATATGTCATGCCACATCAGCACCCATGTGTCATGACACATCAACAATTGCCACATCATCCAAGAATGGTTGATGGTCGATGGTCAGGTTGGTCGAATTGGAGAATTTTTTTCGTCAATCAACGGGAATGGTCCAAGGAATATGGGCAATGTTCAATTCGACCGTATTGAAATATTGTTTCATCCACCAATGAAAATCATCGATGGTTTATGGTCGATGGTCGGGTCGATCATTTTAGCAATGTATTGCAATCGGTTGTCAAGGAAAAGTGTCGATGGTCAATGGTTGGGTCGACAGTTTAGGAAAAGTGTTGCATGTGTCCAAAGGAAAATGTTGATCTTCGATGGCCAATGGAGTTCAAATCAATGGCTGATATCTCACCTAATATTGAGATTGACAGTGCAAATTAAAGGGTTGTTATAATAGTAAAACAGATAGTTTTGTATGAATTGTTTGAGATTTTGAAGGTCATGAACTTGTAGGGCGATTTTGAGGCTCTAAACGACACTTTTAGGAAATCAAACCCACATGTAAATAGTGTACCTTGGTACACTTTGTCTCTACAACTCAAATAAAATAATTCGGAAAGAGCTATCCAACGAGATACTCCGAGTGAAAAACAAAGCTCGTATCAGAAAGTTACAACTAAAACAGTTAAGGTAAAGTTTCCATGCCAGATTACTTCCAGAAGGCACAAATCCTTACTCATAAGTCTGTTTGGGGCTCAGGAGCAGTATATGGAAATATTATGATCCATGGAATACAACCATGGAGCCATATTTTGGATATGGGTACCTAAAGATGTGTAGGAAGAGTAAGAAGACACATGTAGCATACAAGGATAAAATGAGAAAAACAGTGTAAAAGTTTTTGGACCATAACTTTCATTTCAGAGCTTGGATTTGAGAAAATGAATAGTCGTTAGAGAGGTCTTGAGGAGTAGAATAAATATATCAAACCAAAATTTTTGGAAGGATTTTTTCAAAGTTTTTGGGACAAATATAAATATTAGTACAATGTATCGCCCAAAGTCGGATGGGAAAATAGAGAGGACAAATAGAATATTGAATACATGCTCAGAATATATGTGATGGATCAGCCATCAAAGTGGAAGGATTATATCCCCTTAGTGGAATTTTCTTACAATAATGGGTATCAAGACTCATTAAAAATTATCCCATTTGAAGCATTGTATGGCAGGAAGTGTAACACACCAGTGAGTTGGGATAACCCAACAGACAGAATAGTTATTGGGATAGATTTATTGAAGAAAATGGAAGAGCATATGACAAACATGAAACATAATTTAAAGGTTTCTCAGGACAAGCAAAAAATTTATGGAGACTAGAACAAAGTTTTCATATATTTTAAAGTGGGTGAGCATGTATTTTTAAAAGTGGAAGTGAAAGAGGTTCGCTAAGATTATGAAGTTTCCCAAAGTTGGCAGCGAAATATTGTGGACCTTTTGAAATCTTAGAGAAGATAGGGACAATTGCATACATGCTAGAATTTTCTGCATCCATGAGAATGCATAATGTATTTCATGTGTCATTATTAAATAAATATGTGTCTGGCCCTAACAACATAATTGATTATACTGTGATCCAGGTGGAACATGAAAGGGATTTCTAGGTGGAACCAGTGCACATCTTAGACCGGAAGGTCAAAGTACTAAGGAAAAAATACATAGGGATGGTAAAGGGTCAATGGACATGTTACGGTCCTAAAGACGCGGCATGAGAGCATGAAGAAACTGTGTGGGAGGAATACCTAGAATGTTTTGTCGAATTTGAAGGAAATAGAAGCTAAAACAAATGCAAGACTCCATTTTGTGCAGCTAGAGTTATGTAACCACATACCAGAGTCCTATCCAACCTACGCTAGGGGGCCTAATAAAAAATGGTACAACCCGATGGACTGAGAGCAGTGAAGGGGGTACATTTCTTGGGTTAACAAGTTGAGAGGGATTGAATATTATGGTTAGAACTATTGTTGGAGTGTATTAAAATTGTAGAATTTTATTTTCTAAATATTGTGATGTAAAATTGTATATATATTTCGACATGGCGATGTGCACCGAGGGCGGTGCACAATTGTATGGGAGGGGGAGTATAAAGTCCCCACTATAATCCCCATTTTAATTCATGCTTAATGTAGATATAATGTATGGTTGTAGTCAAGCGATGTATATGCGAATTGTATTTCTGAATTTTAATAAATAAAATGTGATGTCATTTGCTAGGGGATATGAATAGATATGGGAGATCATTAAAACACAAGAGAGGGGAATGTTTAGGAGTGTCTAAGAGGGGCCCAAGGGGGAAATTATTCATGGATATTAATCCAAACCCGCATTCCTAAATGTTATTATGAATATGTATAAAACTTGTATTTTTTGTTTGAGTGTGGAAGATCCCAATCATTGAATTCATGTAAGAGGATGGGTGTGTGAAGTCACATCCTATATCTATTGGGAGGATGGGATTGAGTAAAATCAATTTGGGGAAGAGTGTAATTCAAGCAAGCAAGCCAAAGGAGAGGAAATTTGTATGGCCAAGAAGGAAATTTTTGGACAGTCATGTTTTGCACGAAAAACAAGCAGAGAATAGGGAAGAAGAGCACTGGTGTTGGAGAAACCATAGAGGGTGAATTTTGGAGCGTATTTGGAGCATAAGACTAAATATTCAAGTTGTCAGTCCTGAAGAGTGAACTCCTGTGTGAGTTGCACTGTAACAACAAGTGACTTTTACTCTTTTCCTGGTAGTTTTCCTAGCAGTGATCTCCCTTGAGTTTCTCGGTATTGAGATTTTTGGTTACTTGTGATAGAGAGACCTTGATAAACGAATGGGACACCTAATGGAAAGAGATAAGTGAAGGGGTTGATTCCTTGGGTTGGGAAAGTTGAGAGGAAGAGAGCAGGTGGAAAATTGGGATACCTGTAGGAGAATACCATTGGGTTGTGGGATATTTTGAGTTGTGAGTGGACAGTGAGAGAACACCCTCTTTTGTGGATTGCTAGCCCCAACTCAGGGGCGACTTGCTATTGATATTTGGAACAAAAATTCTATGGTTTGGTGGAACATCCGTCCCAAGTAGTTGGTTGCACAACTAATTTAAAAGATAATTGTTTTATCTATTTTATGTGTCATATTTATGATCTTAATGGTTGTGCATTCACTATGTGTTTAATAAGGATTTATGTGTTGTTGTGTTGAGTTATTTAAATTGCATTCATGTCAATTTTAGCATGTTGTGGATTCATTTAATTAATGGTATCAGACAATAGTTAAATATATGTGTAATTTGTAGCTAGTAACCTATAGGAAATTAGTTACCAGAAAATTTTTAATTTATGTGTAATTCTACACGTAATGGACCTCAGTTGGGTTGGGGAATGTTACATTAGAGTATTCCCTTTATATTCGTATTTGTATGGGTTGACCACATGCCAAAACCATTGAATAGGGGTGCAAGTTTTTCCATTGCATAGAATATTGTTTCCCTGAGCCTATACAATAAGAGAGAATATGTGTGTCGAGATGAAACCCATAAGAAAAGCATTATTGTTACACACTGAAATGTCACACTTAAGTGTCACATCCAATATGCACCTAAGTTTTTAAAGTTTCACAAAAGTGTCATATACACTTAACTAAGTGTTTCATGCACTTTATCAAGTGTCATATGCACCTTACTAAGTTTCGCATGCACTTCGACACCATGAAAGGAAATTCGTCATGATCCCTAGTCTTTGTGGAGGAGAAAACCCAGCCTGAGATGGTCAAAAAACTGGTTTTTACCTTGATTTTTGATGATCCAGAAGGATCTCTATGGCCACCCACCTATTCCAACTGGCTCAAAATAGTTTTTTGGCAATTTACTATTTTTAGCAGTTTTTTGGGTCCCAAACTTCCGAGGCCATTTTGAGGGCCTAAACGACGTCTTTTCATGATCGAGCTCCTCAGGGATATTTCAAGGCTTGGAATGAGCCCCAAAAATGAATCTCCTCATTGATACATTTCCAACGAGCTATCGTGCACCCCAAACGGAGATCATATGCCAAAGTTATGCCCTCGAGAAATTGATACACCAAACTACCCAAAACGAGGTCCACAAACCTATTGGCTTTTCATCTTCTGAGGTTAGGGTTTTGGATTTTCTTTATGTTAAAAAGACCTTTGGATCCTTAATGTAAAAATAATCTTCTTGAGAATTATCGTAGTCGTCACATCTCTTCTCAGAGATAATCTACCACCATTCTAGCAAGTCTTTCACTATGTATTTCTACAGCTTTGTACATTTCGCTCATTAATAGAAATTGTATATTATTGTATATTTTTGTTTATGGTTATATATCTGATATATATTTGTACATTTCTTTATTATATCTCCTCTCTCATTTCATGCCAAAAATAATCTGGATCATTTGACCCATTTTTGAAGGTCAACAACCCTCTGCCCATGTATAGGGAGCGTTGATCCTTGATCAATGCTCATTGCTGAACTATGGGGGAGCATTCACAAAGATCTATGCTCCATACTGGGGGAGCATTGAAGTGGTTAAAGGAAGGTTTTTTCAACCCACCTTATTATAAGGGTCATCCCCAAGAGTCTCTTAAGTGGTTTTGGTCGAGGGGTTGAGTCATGAGTTGAGTCACCCATATTCCCTCCATTTTGGGTAATCAAATCCTAACCTAAAGAGATAAATCCTCAACCATTTCCTAGAATCCTTCATGGTGGTTAAGCCTCCCAAATCCTATATAATGAGTCCACTCAAAGGTGAAAAGGGGGAGAAAATATTTCAGAGTGTCAAACCTTTGATCTTGGAGGAAGGAATCCATGAAGCATTATCATTCTGATATCAAGACATTGAGGCAAGGGTTGGACTAGAGAGCTTGGAGGATTTTTTGCAATGTCTATGTTGGTTTTTAAGTACTTCACCATGTTTCTCCATTAATATAACTTGGCCTATTTCCTTCATACTATTTTTTAAACATATATGTCTATATATATAGATTGGTTATTGTATAATGCTCTATTGTAGGAGTAGAAAGTATTATTCTATTCCTTGTAGACTTTCTTCATCGTGATAGGAGCTTGGACAACAAGGCCAAAGATTGAAGATCAATGAGGACAATCGTCAAAAAGGATTAAGTCACACTTCTTTCTTCTATCTTCTCTTCCTATAGACATAAAGAATAGATCTAAAGGAATGTTGGTGTCCATTTGTTTGTTTTTTGTCTTGGTCAATAGGGGTCTAGATATCCAAGGGAGATTACACATGTCTGTAGGGGAAATATTCTGTAACAAAAAATTGGTGACTCCAATGGGGATCGATTGTTCTGTTCCTAGGTTCCTATCCCTTTGAATCTTAGTTGTCCTTTGATGTTTTTCATGTTGATGCTTTTTGCTTGAACCTTTCCTGCTTTATGGTGAATCTGGGTAAATTTTGGTGTTGTTTTAACCACTTCCCGGCATCAATGCTCCCCCACAAGGGCCCACGGAGTGTTGAAAACCCTTATCAATGCTCTTTGTTAGTGTATTAGGGAGCGTTGACCCATGTTCAATTCCCTTTCTGCCTCCTTATAGGAGCGTTGATCTCCTTCCTGGGTCAAGTTTCAACCTATTTTGCTTGCTTCCTCTCATATTTTTCACTCAAAGTTTTGCAGTAGATTACTCTAACTGACTTTGTTTGATTAAAAGAACTATGATATCCAACTTTTCTTTCCTCCTTTGAACTTGCAAGTCCTTCATAATTAGGGAATGATCATGAATACCTTAGGTTAACTTAATCCTTTGGTCAAAGTTTGTCTTACTAGTGGCTTGATCCTCATCTCGAAGGTCTTCAAACTTTTGTTGTCCTGATTTCAAAACTTATGTTGAAGTTTTATTCATTTGATTTGGAATTGCAACTTAGAAGTTTTCAAACAGTGATTTCTTTTCTCTTTTTCATTTTGAGTCCTTGATTGAACAAGTTATCTCACGCTTGATTTCTTTCAGTTCTCATCAAACTTTTGAGTTCACTTTGTTTGTTTTCTTTTTTTTTCGTGTTCCTTTTTGTCAATTATTGATTTCTTTCATTCTCATTTAAAGTTAGGAAGAAGAAAATTTTTGTATTTGAAGAGATTTCATTGCATATACAATCAAACAAAGGAATTGTTTTTCATTCTTAGGAATTTTGTTTTGGTACAGCTAATCTTGGATTTTCTTTAGGATTTCAGATTTGTTTGATAGTTTGGCATCATTTTGGAAAGTTTCATGATCTTGAGTGCTTGTTAAGAAGAAAATAAATCTTCTCCTTCTCATAGATAGAATTCATCTAAAAGAAATGATTGCATTTCATTCTTTTTGCATTCTATTGGAGTCAAGTATCACACATGATTAGTTTCATCTCCATGGACCTTTCTGAGTAACAAAATAATTTAAAATCAACCATTTCTCTAATAAAATAAACTAGACATTTTTTGGTTTATAGTACACCAACAGTAGCATAAGCTTAGAATCTTTGTACTAGGAAAAGTGAGTAAATTTTCCAATATTACTAAACAAGACTGTAGAACACTAAAGAGTGATCAAATCCAAATATCGTATAGGCATAGATAGGAACCCCCTCTAACATAGGGGATAAACATGAGGTCATGTGTGGAAGAGAAACGAAGATTACCCCTCCAAAGCTTGACCAATCGTAGCGAAAAGAGTGTATATTGGGGGCTTTTCTTAAGAAACTATTGGTTTCATTTGGTCTTGGTGCTTCATGAATCCTGAATCCATTCGGGGTCCTTGGGAGTCTTATCAGTCCACTTGTATTCATTTCTCTTGAAGATCTTCGAATTTTTTTATCCTTCCCATACGTTCGGTCCCGATTGTCGACTGAACCCCCCGGAGGCCGACTGCGAATTGGTAACCTTAGTGGCCTTTCCTAGGTATCTGCAGAGGTGATGGTGGGGAGATTCCCATGGTACCTGTGGTAGACGTCGCATCATACTTTCAGTACCCTTGGAGGGTGACCTCATAAAGCGAGGGCGTCTTGCACCAAGAAGGGATATTACATGGAGGTCAAGGTAACTTCTTCTCATATATTCATTGATGGCTTGATATCCCATCTTCAGAAGATCCTTCTATTGTTGCTTGGTTGATTACCTGCAGATATTTTTTAGGGGTGTGTGCTTTCAGAGTTCATAGTTGGAATTAAGGATTGTCATTTTAGTTTCACTGTGGTTGATCAAGGGCTTCGAAGGTCTCACGGGATGAAAGGTTTGGATCTTGAAGTTTAGGAAACTCAACACAAACATTCTTATGAAGTAATGGTCGAAGAACAAACTTTTGAAATCGAGAGTGTAGCTCCTAGAAGTGGCCAACACGCATAAGAAATGGTCGCAACCTTCATGGAAAGCCTTGTATATTACCCAAATCCCCTTTTTATTGATCCACTCATCCCACTACTCATTGAACAATGGTTCGCTCTTGATTCTTATTCTTCTTACCATTTATTGGCCCATTCATCCACTAGGAAATCTTTTGGCATGAACCCATCAAAATTTGGTTTTCCAGAGGGATGGGGAATTTTACCTCCTCTATCCATAGCTCCTGTAATTGACCCTGCAAGAGCACAGATCACTATTGTTGGTGCTTCTTTTTTACTGGGAATGTCTATGACCCAGTTTACTCTGACACAGCCAATTTCGAGTACATCTCTCTCTGCGCATGTGTCGGGTAATATTCTTGCTTCACTAATCCCACATATGTAGACACCAAGTGCTTTACTTGGTCATCCCATCGATCAAATGGCCAGTAGTCAAGTCATTAAAACAACCACATTTACACAAGCTAATCAACCCACATCTCGAAGTTTACAAATGGGTATTTCTCCTATACCCTTCACTAGAGGTCAATCTTCAGCTGGGGGGGACATTTTGTTGGGGGACAACCCTCAACTATGAGGAAAACTCCTATGTGGGGAACACAACAAAAAACTTAGGAGAAATATGCTCATACAGGTCCTTCCATTCCCATTACTACTAGCTTGTATCCTCGACAACCATATCAAAGAACTGCAAATCCTTTATGGGGTCAACCTAATCTGGTGGGAATTCATCAGCAGAAAACTTTTCCTAAACGATCTGTGAACCCCATGATTCCAACACAACAACCCTCTCAAACATAGTATATGGGAGGTCCATTGGGCTAACTTCCATACATGGGGGGACCGTCAAGTCAACCAAAGTACATGGGAGGACCATCGAGTCAACCGCAATACATGGGGAGACCCTCAGGTAAACCAAAATACATGGGTGGTCAGCCATAGTACATGGGAGGGCCATATGATTTTTCCATTCTGTCACAACCTATATATGGTCTTGTCGGTGTTCCTCTGTCACATGGTTACTACCAGTATCTACAGGCTAACTAACAAATTCCATTATTAGATACATTAGATATGCCTGATATGTCGCATTTGATCAATGATCACATATTGCATGCCCCTGTTTGGCCTCCAATCCCTACCAAACTACCATCTGATATCCCAAAATTCGACGAGAAACCTGGAGAAGACCCTAATAACCACATAATGACTTTCCATATTTTGTGTTCTTCGAACTCTTTGATGGATGAATCCATTCACTTAAGAATTTTTTGGAGAGGTCTCACGGGCTCGACAACCAAATGGTATATCGAGTTATCACGACGCACCTTTGGTGAATTTAATACTTTATCTATGTCCTTTTTGACACATTTTCGACTGTCGATTCGATATGAAACTGATCTAGATATTTTGATGTCACTTAGTAAATCTACTTACACTCACATTTCTGATGATATTCATGAGTGGCGGAGGCGGCGACGGTTAATTAAAGATACCATTATGGATCGACTCCTGGCAAATTGGTTTACCAAGTCACTTTTTCCACCCATCGCTAGAGATGTCGCCATGGGAGGTGTTTTCACTAAGGAGAAAGCGATTAGTCGTGCTCAATATTTGGACTTGGTATATTCCTAGTCTGGCACACTTTACGATCTAATCCATCATCCTCCTCTCTTGTTGAATGATCCATCAAGACCTGCTTCGGAAACCCATGTCGATCATGTGGCAGGTTTCGTTACCAAAAATACTCCCTCTCCAACACAAACCTCCGAGGTGAATGCGGTCCAGTCCACTTCATCTCAACAACCTAGAGGTAAGAATAAAAACAAGCTTGAATACAAGAATTCTTCTAACCAAAAGGAGACAACAAAAAATGTTTATATCCAATCGAAAATGAAAGATAAGATTCCCTACATGATTTGTGTGGATGACCACTACATGAAAGACTACCCTCTTCCTGAGGAAGTAGCTAAATTTCTAAAAGGTACTTCCAAACCTGTAGTATTAACTAACCCTTTTCCAACTCAACAACAACAAATGGTTGAACAAAATCATGTCACGGGTCATTCCCACCATGGGGATGCTTCCTCAAGCGTCGCTCGGGTCTTTATCTCTAAGGAGATGGTTAGTCTAATGACTAAAGATAAGAATAATGATACTCCTCTAGATAATCATTCCAATGGAGGTGCTACCGATAATACCTCCACTTCCACTCCTCCTCCATTTCTTCCCCTCTTTATATTGAGAGGTATGTTTCTGAATCATTGTTTCACTTGCCCAAGGGCATAATTCGAATGTCGATTTTCAATCCAAGTTCCCACGTTGCTCAAAACTACAACATTGTTGAATATTTGGCACAAGTACCTTGTGTTGTCGATGCTTGAAGTTCTACAAAACTATCCAAGTCAATGTAGAACCCTGTTATCAACCATTGGATCTATGGATCTAGAGGCATTAAATATGATTATGTTTAATATGGATTATTTTAAGTCGAGGCTCTCTCACCACCTGACATTCTAAATTCAAGCTATGGTTGGTGGGAAGAACATCCATCGCACTGCTTTGGATGAATGAGCTTCCACATGTAGCATGCATTTTTCCCGTTGGAGAGCCATTGGTTCTCCCGAACTTAGCCAGTCCCATACCACCCTTAAGGCGTTTGATGGATGTGGTTTCCAACCTTATGAACTCTTAAAATATTTCATTGTAGAGTTAAAGGGAAAAACCATTTCGTTGGCATTCAATTCATTGATGCACCCCTAGATTATAATTTATTACTTAGTCGCAGTTGGTTCTATGCGATGATTGTCATCAATTCTTCAATCTTTCTCATTTTGCAATTTCCTCATCAAGGGAAAATTGTGATTGTCAACCAACTTGATTATTGCACACCAGATCTCCATAATTCCCCAGTGAATAATATCCATTTCCTGGGATAATCCTAACTTCAGTAAGAAAGTGTGGGGGTAGGTATCCTCAAAGATTCCTCACTCATGGGATTTTTTCCCTTACCTCCCCATGATCCCCCACATGAGGTTGCCACGTTAAATATGATTATGGCTACGGTGCAATGATCCTCTGAATCATTCGATCCTCAGGTAATGCCTAGCATAGAAGACTCTCATATACCACAATATTCGGTACATAAACCTTCCCTTCCTTCATCTGTCTCAATTTAATCATATTTCTCCCTCCCTCTCTCGTGAACCTATCCCTATTAGTAACCAAGAGTATAAGAAAGTGCAGAATAAGAGTTGGTGGACGAACCGAAGCTTGGGGGGCATGTCTCCAGCCTATGGACATCATATTGAAGTTAAACCACCAACTTCTTATAATGATGTTTGGGGAAAAGTACCAACCTTTGAACACTATGTTGGAAAAAAACTCGCTAATAGGTATCGATCAACGTACCAACCTCTCGACATCATGTCAGGAGAGGCCCATTCATGGTTATTACACCAAGAATAGTTTATTCTCATTTTCAATCTCTTTAAAAAATGAAACCGACTTCGAGAAAAGTTCTCATTTCTATTTCAAGCTCGTTAAGAAATGAAATGGAGGATTTTCAAGCACAGTTTCATTCTTTGTTTCAATCTTTTTAAAAAATGAAGCAAATGATGAGCATACTTCATTGTTCCTCGAGCTCATTAAACCATGAAGAGTCATCTTTTGAGTGGTAGTTTACCCCCTTTTTGGCATCGTAAGACTAACTACAAAAAAGGTATACTCTAGTCAATCATGACTATAAGAGTTCTCCCTTGTATTGTTTTACACGTTTTCGGGCTTGGGGGACTAAATTTACGAAAAAATATATCCATGGAGTCGTCTTTAAGATCTTTTCAAACTCTCTAAACATGAAAATAATATCAATTTTTCCTTCTTTGGACTTGTAAAACATGCATTGAAGGACCCATATGGGGCCTAACCCCTCCTTCTTCAGGTTCATTAAACATATGATGAGGGACTCATCAAAGATGAGTTATACCAAGCATTTTTTATCCTCCTTAAGCTCATTAAAAAACAAAGAGGTACTCGCCATCATGGTGGGGGGGAAATTGAAGGAAGTGGGTCAAGTTTTGGAAAGCATTATGGCAGTTGTTTGTTGTCGCCCTTGAACATGGCACTTATTTGTGTCTCATCTTACAGTTGGGTAATCTGCTTGCCTCTAAGTCATACCAATCCCATGATTCCTCATACTCTTTCATCTCACCCGAAGAGTTCCTCGGTGATCGTTGCACTATGTTATGGTCTATATCTCATTCGAGTCAATGTTGCCAAGTCACTTTTCATGCCTCACAATGTTCAAGGTAAGTTTCACCTCAAACCAACCATTCAGTAGTATTACCATCTTTCATCCTCATGCCATTCCACACTCATTTGATCTATCATATTACATCACTTTCATGTTTTAGTTTCGTGTCAATGATGGGGGATACATGATGGCCCTCCTTTGATGAGTTTTTTCACATTGACTTCAACACATTATCCAGGAATTAGACTTAGAAATCAGTTAGTACCTTGGAGCCTGCATGCCTCAATGATAGGTTTCCTTTCCTTCGACAGTGGTTTTACAACATTGGCCTCTGACCGAATGATTCCACAGATGTTCGACTTCAACTCATTTGTTCACATTTCCTAGAATGTACTAGGGTACCTTGGGTGTCATTGTCATCATTGGTGATTTCCCTCGCACTTGTTAACGGTATACATTAATGACCAATAATCAATTAGTTTCTACCATGTTTGACATTAAGTCATCTATTCACATGGTTAGAATTGTACTATTTCGGGATCTGGATGAAGACCATGGGTTGGGCGCTCACTTTTTTATGTGCTTTACCCATGCTATGGTGGATATTATCTGAGTATTTGGGGGATTCCAGTACACTCACCCTATTGGCAACCCCACTGATATATATTTTCACATAGATCCACTTTGTATTGGTTTGTGGCTATGTTGTTTTGTCATGTCGTAGCTCCATTGTGTAGTCTTTCATGGCTATGACTTAATCAAGTCATGGAGGTATGGATCCACATTGTATGTTTGGTGGCCATATCCTTAGTTAATGATTTCATTGATCCGCGGTGTATTGGTCGACAACCATGCTTTGAGTTAGTTTACTTTGAGCATAGGTATGTCTGCCTCAAGGATGATACATATATATTGTTTGATGTTTGTTTGCATCTTCCACTAGGATCTCCTACTACAACGCCCTTCCATTAATATTTTGTAAAGTGTTTTGGCCATCAATTTCTCTTTTGACCTCTCACTTTAGGGGGGATCTGTTACACACCAAAATGTCACACTTAATTGTCGCATCCATTATGCACCTAGGTTTCGCAAGTGTCACAAGTGTCGCAAAAGTGTTGTATACACCTTACTAAGTGTTTCGTGCACTTTATCAAGTGTCGTATGCACCTTACTAAGTGTTGCATGCACTTTGACACCATGAAAGAACATTTGTCATGATCCCTAGTCTTTGTGGAGGATAAAACCCAATGTGATATGGTCAAAAAATTGTTTTTTACCTTGAGTTTTGACCCATTTTTTAAGGTCAGCACCCCCCTACCCATGTATAGGGAGTATTGTTCCTTGATCAACGCTCCTTGTTGAACTATGGGGGAGACTTCACAATGCTCTATGCTCCATATTGGGGGAGCGTTGAAGTGGTTATAGGAATATTTGGTCAACCCACCTTATTCTAAGGGTCATCCCCGAGATGCTCTTAAGTGGTTTTGGTTCAGGGTTTGAGTCATGAGTTGAGTCACCCATATTCCCTCCATTTTGGGTAACCAAATCCTAACCTAAATAGCTAAATCCTCAACCATTTCCTAGAATCATTTATGGTGGTTAAGACTCCCAAATCCTATATAATGAGGCCACTCAGAGGTGAAAAGGGGGAGAAATATTTTAGAGTGTCAAACCTTTGATCTTGGAGGAATGAATCCATCAACCATTATCATTCTGATATCAAGACATTGACACAATGGCTGGACTGGAGAGCTTGGAGGAGTTGTTGCAACGTCTATGTTGGTTTGTAAGTACTTCACCATGTTTCTCCAATAATATAACTTGGCCTATTTCCTTCATACTATGGTTTACACATGTATGTCTATATAGATAGATATGTTCTTGTCTAATGCTATATTGTAGGAGTAGAAGGTATTGTTTTGTTCCTTGTAGACTTTCTTCATCACGATAGGAGCTTGGACAACAAGGAAAAAGATTGAATATCGGCGAGGACAACTGTCAAAAAGGAGTAAGTCACACTTATTTCTTCTATCTTCTTTGCCTATAGACAGAAAGAATGGATCTAAAGGAATGTTAGTGCCCATTTTTTTGTTTTTTTGTCTTAGTCAATAGGGATCTAAATATCCAAGGGATATTTCATTTGTCCGTGGGGGAAATATTTTGTAACAATTATGTAGACCATCCTTATCATTGTCGATGTCCTTATTCATTAACAACAAAATTGTGCTCATTTCTATGATCATTCTTTATCTAAGTGAAACTAGGGGTATCTAAAGCACAACCTCGCACATGCTAGAAAGTTCCCATCCTCAATGTCAACCTTCTCCAACCATGACTAATAACCCTTACACCTCAAAAATTGTAGTACACAATTCCCATCATAGGATCAAATGAGTAACACCCCTAGCAAACTCCTATCAATACTAACATGCACAATCAAGGGGCGATGTTCCCGCACCCTTAAAACCCCTACAACATTTATCACAACAAATTCCAACTACTTACATCATGTTTCATCTTTTTTGCATAGTGACCCACATGTGCACCATTACTAACACTATTATACATGAACACCACTAATGGCAATGGTCAACAATGACATTATGAAATTTCCTTTAAAAACCAAATAGACATTTTGTAACTAAAATGTACTCTTATGTATACATTGAATTATAGTAAGCATAATATAAAAGAGTTATTCACACT
>CBVK0100094163.1:0-21124 GCA_900067695.1 Picea abies | reverse complement strand
AATGGTGATTAACAAGTGTGCACAGATCTACGGTTATCCTGATGACGCATAGATGGATGGTCTATAGGAGATTCCATACCCCCTCGACCTTTCTTCCTTTAACGATGGGGGGTGGGTCTGGAATGAGGCGTTTGCTCCCAGCGGGCCCCATCCCAACATGTCACTAATCTATTGTGTCACACCTCTTCCCTTTTGAAATACCACCACCACCTCATGATGCCACATCTCAATATCCATCTTTTCCTATATTATCCATCCACCCGTTACAGGTCATGTCTCCCCCTCTTATCCCCCAATCATCATCCTCCACATCACCCAAGTACACACATCATACATCCTTCGCCTGCCTCCTCACATTCCTAAGGATCCATTGGCAATTTATTATAGGATACATATCCGTTAGCCTGCTGACCTGTCCCCCGCGCCCAATGGATACCTGTTCACTCAAAAGTAGCCCCTGTCCTACCATTTTCAAACTATTCACTCTCTCCGTGCACTAGACAATTTCCCCCCTCACCGATCCATCCATCTACCCAGCCATAGCCATTACCTACTAACATTTTTTTTTCAGTTGTAGGTACCATTGGAAGCGATGGCACCAAAGTCTAAAAAAGTAGAGGTCGAGGAGAATCCATTCCTCCCCCCTCCTGTCGATATCGATCGGATTCTATTAGCAAACAAAGATTATCTAATCTCAGAGACCAGGTGCGAATTCAATTTCGCAGAATTGCAGTCATGGTTTAAAGACACATTCCTAGATCAAAGCTATGAGTTTGGGCTCCGAGAGTCAAGTTTTTCCCTGTATCTCTTTCCCTAGGTCCATCATTTCCCCGAATTCTCCCTCAAGTGTCAAGATCATTACCTCCCTGACCAAAGAGCCATAGTTTTTCATCCAGAGAAACTCTTTTCTTTATCACACCAGAGACCATTGATCAGATGATGCAGATATCTAGATTCGAATCCAACTCCCCTTTCAATTTTGAAATCCTAACAGAGTTATACCAGAACCTGTCTTTTCCTCAAAGAGCCCAGATCTTTGAGATTTTCCTCCCACAGGATGCTCATCTCCCCAAGAAAAATCCCCCTATCATTCCTCCCTGTTCTCAGAAAAGGGAAACCAAGTGATTTCATCACTTTTTTGTCTACTTGGCTACTTTTAGATGAATGGGTAGATGAACCTATATTGGGGTTCCTATCTATTTTCTCTATCGATGAAAAGGCCACCATCTAGTTTGACTACAACACTTTCTTGGCAGAGAACATCCACGATCAACTTTCTAAATTCTCCACGGAGGACTTGTTTCGGTATTCCTCAATACTGGCATACATGTTCATGTTTTATCAAGAAGATAAATTCTCCTTCCTTATGCAGAAAATGGGCCAGGACAGAAAACCGCAAGCAATAACCCTATGGACACTTCTTAGAAGAAACTCCATGGAGTTCAATTTTAAACAGTTTATCAAAGTATTTTATCATCCGGTGGTGAGCATGCTCAGTGGGAGACCAGAGCCAAGGATAAATGAAGAGATCCAAAGAATCTTATACCTCTTGGACCTCCCAAAGACGGGAGACTAGTTCCTTTATCAAGATCACATAGAGATCAGAGTGTATGGATGTGAGTTAGCTCCATACAAATTGCCCAAATATTTTCCCGTGCTGATATTTGCACTGGAGTATATTCACCAGATGATAAATTCAGATGATATTCATTTTGTATCTCCGAAGAAAAAACAACAACTGAGGATTAAGGGACAGATAAGAAGTTTTATCTACAATAGTCGAGCCGCTGGAGAAGAGGAAGAAAAGATATTAAAGGAAATGAAATTCAACACTAGTTTCATTTGACAATATGATCTATGTGGAATCATCACAGAAATGAGAGCTAAAAATAAAAGTGCATAGTATGCTCACACACTCAAACCGGAAATTGAGAAGTATGTAAATCAGACATAGTGGGAAGAGAACACCTTGGAAGACACTGAACAATAGTCTTCCTTAATCTTGACTTCATAGACTACCACTCCACTAGTGCCAAAGGAAAAAATACCAAGGAAAGATACCTCTCTTTTGGTCACTGAAGTATCAACGGAGGATTTTCATTTACACAGTAAAAATCTTAAGACCATTCATACTATTCATAAGTCTGGTGAATAAGATACTTAGTCTGCCAAAGGGGATAAAGGAGAAGGTACACCAATTTCTTCAATCAACTATTAGACAATTTCTACTTCTTCTTCAAAGAAGCAGACTGATATAACTGTGGCCACCCAAATTCCACAGGGATCTGCAAAGCTAAACATTTTTGAAAAATATGATCTGATTAAGAAGAAAAACCAGACACTGACCAATAGCACCTATGCTTAGTTATGGAAGAAAACATCCACAACACAACACTGACTATTATCATCTTTTGACATAGAAAAAAGATNNATGCATTTGGCATTTCTGTAGGCACAGGTGCCTCAACCCAAAGAAATCACTGACTACAAAAGTTCAACCCTTGTATTCGATAACAAACAAGTCCATCCAGCTGATCAGATGGATCTGCACACACAGAATGGAGAAATGGTTTTTTCCACTTTGGCCCATGCTTCTTCTACAGCTGCAAAATTACAGGTAGCTCTAAACAATGTTCAGACCCATTTGAAACTGGAAAAGATATCCTCTTTTGCAAAGGATAACAAGATAAAATCCTTAGAGGAATTGGTGGTCAAGATTGGGTATGATCCCTCGAATTTGAAAGGAGCAGAGCAATTTATAAAGAAAAATAACGCTGATATAGCATCTTTGAGAAAATAACTAAAATTTCCACCCACAGAAGATGCACAAGCCAAGGAGATCATTGAGATAGAAGGGGAAAAGGATGAGATGCTCAAGTTTTTCATGGAGAAGAATGCATAGTTACGAGAGATGGAAAGATTGGTAAAAGAGAAGGAACAAACAACGCACATGGAAGTCATTCCACTGAGTGCAGTTCCCCTCACAGGTGTTAGCATGACAACTGTAGCAACGAGCACCATAGCAGAAATCCCATCAGTCACCCCACTGACAGCTCTGGAAAAAACTATGGAGTTGGAAAATTCAATGGAAGAGATGAACTTACAAGAAGCACAAATCAACAGACTGAAAAAGGAAGTTGAGATCCTTTAGGAGCTCAAGTCTTCTTACCAAACCAACTACAACATGGAGAAACAAACATCAGAAAAGATAAAATAGGAATTGCAGCAGCTGCAAAAGCAAATAGTGGCAAGCAAGACTCTTGCCGAAGAAAAGGATAATATTTGGATGGATATCTCCAAATCCATAAATGAAATTTGGCCTATGGTACAGATCATGTTTGAGCAGAATGAACTAGTGATAAGAAGCATGCAGGTTATTGAAAAAATAAAAGGAGAGTTCGGAGAAATGCCCACTGAAGCCAATGAAATAATTAGATTCCTGAACTCAAAGACCAGAGAAGAACTAGAAGAATCGAAAATCGAAGACATGACATAAACCATCCTCGATGTCAAGAGGGTTCTGACCAAAAGAGGACCGATGTTGCAGTTGGAGGAAAAAGTCCAGAACATGGACATTGGAGTTCAAAGGTTTTTTAGCAAGATCGAGGCTTTGCAGAAAAAAGGTTTTCCTGGTTTAATGGTTCTGAATGACAAGCTGATGACCCTTCTAGACTATAAGAAGAAGATGGCTACAATGGCCAAGGATAGTTCCAAGTTCTCGGGAATACAAGGCAGTATAACGAGCAAAGCGTTCTTGGAGACTTTGTAGCCAAACATCAGCATACAACACAAGATCAAGTATATTTTCATCATAAAACTGACTTTTTCCAAGTACACAGAAGTGGATGAAATATACCGTAGACTACTCAAAGTCACCATTCCTAGCTAGCTAATATGGGAAGAGTTGTGCAATTTGATCGAGTAGGAAATGAGGTGTGTAATATGAGTCAACAAACAGATCATTCAAAGTCATGTGGGTGACTCACCAACAACCTTCCCCAAATTCAACGTGAATAATTCAACACATCATCAACATTTCCTAAATTTTTGTATCTTGTTAGCTAGTTAGTTAGATTTAGAGTCTGCCACGTCCTGATCATTTATGACAGGGTCGTTTGTCATTTTGATTATAAATACTTCAAACTTAGAAGTATTGGGGGTTGATTTTTATTCCCTAGCAAGTTGTAAGCATTGTAATTTTTATCAAGAATATATTTCAGTAATATAAAGAGACGTTTCACACGATTCATGCATGTCATCTATTGGTGAAGTTTTCTATTCTCAGTTGAATGTGTATCTCTTCTAGTTATCATCTTGTTTTTCTAGTCTAATCATTTAAAAGGAGTTAAAGTTACAGAATTTACCTTCGCGTACTCTGTTGCTAGCTTTTAAAGATCTAAGTGTTTTCTTCTTATATTGTAGTCAAGAAATTCTTAAATGCTTATTGGTTATAATTAATCACCTCACCTTTTTTTGCTAACCATCATTTTATTGCTAAAGAATCCAATAGTTGCATTATCCTGCCCTGTGAAAAGAATCTTTATATATGTTCTTTGATATTGACCTATATAAAACAGACCCCATAGCCCAATGGATGCGTAAAAACTTTCAGCCATATTATGAAAGCACACAACACTCGACCCTGCATATTTTAACTAGCCTAATATCTGAATTAAAACAAAGTTAAATCTTACAGAGAGATCCCTCTCTGAAACTAGTAGGGTTAGCTCCCAGTTTCGAAGTGGTTGGATAAGGTTACCTCTAGTAAATTTCTTCTACCTGAAAACAACCTCGGGGAATTTACAAAGTGATAACACCCCTAATCAGCCTATTCAAAAAGAATATTCTTCCAAGGCCGTGACAGTGAGAAGCAAGGAAAAAGACTCTCAAAACCCACAAGTTCTAATCAGAAATCCTTTTCCTGAAACTAAAGAGATCCTAAAACCTTCTTCTTCTTTCAATTTTGAAAATGATATCCAGAAAATAAAGATCCATGTACCTTTTTTGGAGTTGATAAAAAATGAAGAATTTAAAAAATACCTATCCAAAATGCTATAGCCTGAATCATCTTCAAATGCCACTGATTCAATAAATCTGCAAGATGAAAAACCATCAGTGATTTTAGGTCCTTTGATAGAAGACATAGATGACTCATCCCCACCTTTTTACACCTCTGATAAGGTGCTACACAATTGTCTCATGGATTCAATGGCATCCCACAATCTTATGCCAAAATCTATTATGGATGACCTTGGGTTAGAAGTCACAAAGACATATCATGACTTATATTCTTTTGACTCCAGAAAAGTCAAGTGTCTTGGAGTCATTAAGGATATGGTGGTGACCTTATTTCAGCTGCCCATGAAGAGTATACTTATGGATATCGTAGTTTTTGATGTTCTTCCCAAGTTTGGGATGCTCTTGTCAAGATCCTAGATAAAAAGACTTGGGGGAGCCTTGTAGATGGATCTCTCATATGCTACTATTCTTGTTTTTGGGGGAGATCATAGAAGACTTTATAGGGAAACTCAATTGGCTTACATAATTAGTGATGAAGCAAATCCCACCAATCACCCTGTTTTTTCTTTTGATATAGATATGGGATCTAGTATTTTGCAGCTCACTGAGGCTCCTGAAGCCCCTTTAGAAATCAGAAAAAAATCCATCAACTTTTCTGAAGAGCCTCTTCTAACCACTTCTGTTTGAAATATTTTCTTTGATGGAGCCACTTCCAAGGAAGGTGTTGGTGCTGGGGTGATCTTTGTCTCACCAACTCAAGAAACTATATCTTTGTCATATAAACTATAATTTGAGACTACTAATAATGTGGAAGAGTATGAGTCTCTTGTCTTGGGTTTGAGGGAAGCTAAAGACATGGGTATAGAAGAGCTATTAGTATTTGGGGATGCTGAATTGATAGTCCATCGGATTAAAAATCTTTATCAAACAAAGCATCCTAGGCTTAGATCTTACAGAAATGAAGTGTGGGATTTGGTGGACAGTTTTTTCTCTGCTTTTAATATATTATTCATTCCTAGAGAAGAGAATATTATGGCTGATTCTTTGGTTGTATCAGCAAGCAACTTCAGAATTCCTATACCACCAAAAATAAAGTATGATGTAGAAGTCAAATACAGGCCTTCTATACCGGACATGTAAAATATTGGAAGGTGTTCGAAGATGATTTAGAACTTGAAAGTTTTCTTGAGACTGTCGATGAATTTTCTGCATTACACATTGATCAAGATCATGATTCATAAGTCACTCCTCATGCTGATGTTTTCCTCAATAAAATTGCTAGTCATCATATTGTGCAGCTGCCTAGTAATCATATACCAAAGGGATTGGTTCCTTTAGAAAGATTGTTTGATGGGAATGATGTGGCATTGAAAGGGAAGGTATCCACTGATGATGCATATATAACTGAGTGCAATGTGGGAACTAAAAAGGATCCAAAATACGTCAAACTGTCAAGCAGCCTATTAGAAGAGCAGAGGGAAAAATATACTAAGTTATTGAAAGAATTTGCTGATGTATTCACTTTCACTTATGAAGATATCAGAACATATGACATAAGCATAATAGAGCACAAGATCCCATTAAAAGAAAACACCAAACCCTTCAGGAAAAAGTTGAGGCAAATCAATCCTATGTTGATGCCTTTCATGAAGAAAGAAGTTAAGAAGCTTTTAGATGAAAAAATTATCATTCCTTTGAGGTATTCTGAATGGGTAGCCAATTTGGTTCTAGTAAGAAAAAAGAATGGAGAAATCAGACTTTGTGTTGATTTTCGAAATGTGAACAAAATCTCAAAGAAGGATAATTACCCTTTACCCAAGATGGAGCACATATTACAAAAGGTGACAGGAGAAGCCAGGATGTCTATGGTTGATGGATTTTTTGGATACAACTAGGTCTCTATTTTTCCAGAAGACAGGGAGAAGACGACCTTTACCACTCCTTGGGGTACATTTATGTACACCAAGATGCCCTTTGGTTTGATGAATGCAGGGGAAACTTTTCAGCGAGCTATGGACATAACATTTATTGGAGAAAAGGATAATTTTGTTGTTATCTATTTGGATGACATAACAATGTATTCTCAGTCTGATAAAGAACACTGTGATCATTCAAGAAAGGTTTTCTTGAAATGCAAAAAAATTTGGCCTCTCTTTGAATACGAAAAAATCATTGTTTGCCATGAAAGAAGAAAATTATTGGGGCATATCATGTTAGCTGAAGGGGTAAGGATTGATTCCAGCAGGGTTGAGGCTATACAAACTTTGTCACTTCCTAGATCTAAAAAAGAGGTACAATATTTTCTAGGAAAAATCAATTTTTTGAGAATATTTGTGTCAAATTTTGCTGAGTTAGTTAAGTATATCATAGCCATGCTAAGGAAGGATAATGAAATCAAATGGACTGCTGGGGCCCATGATTATTTTGATCAAATAAAGAAAGCCTTGACTGAATCCTTGATCCTTTTCATCCCCGAATACTCCAAGGACTTTATTATTTTTTCTTTTTCCTCTTTTGATATAGTAGCAACAATCCTATTGCAGAAGAATGTTGAAGGATTAGAGCAGCCTATTGCCTTTTTTAGCAGGGCATTGGGAGATGTTTAACTAAAATATGACATCATGGACAAGAAAGCTTGTGCATTGGTTAAAGCTCTTAAGTCCTTCAGAGTTTATGTCCTACATTCAAGAGTTATTTCTTATGTCCCATCAGCTGCTGTAAAAGAAATTCTTATTCAACCTGATATAGAAGGAAAAAGGAGAAAGTGGATTGCTAAATTACTTGAATTTGATTTGGAGATTAGGCCCACAAAATTGGTTAAAGGCCAGGGTTTAGCCAAGCTCTTGGCTGAATCAAATTTCTCAGCATTGGGGGTGAATTTCATTCACTCATGTTCAAAAAATCAGTAGGTTGAGATAACTGATAAAGGTCCTCAAGTCATTTCTACATTGGAAAATTGCATCTGGTACAAGGACATTATATTTTTTTCTGCAAAATTTACAGCCTCCAAGTGGTATGGAAAAGAACAAGGTGAGGGCATTAAAACTCAAATCAATAAAGTACTGCCTTGTTGATCAAATTTTGTACTGGAACGATCCATTAGGAGTGGTTTTGAGATGCCTAGGCCCCCAAGAAGCCCAAAAGATTATGTCTGATTTTCATGACAGTTTATGTGGGGGGAATCATTATTGGAGAACCACGGCATACAAGATCCTCAGGGTTGGGTAATTTTGGACCAGTTTGTTCACTGATGTTTGTGCTAAGATAAGAGCCTGTGCTAAGTGTCAGAAGTTCTCTAGAAAGAAACAACTTAAGTCTTTGACATTAAAACCCGTGGCAGCCTCAGGACCCTTCCAGCAGTGGGGTCTAGATTTTATCAAGGAAATCCATCCCACTTCCAGTGGTCAACATAGATGGATTTTGATTGCTACAAATTACTTTACTAAATGGATTGAATCTATTCCCACAAGGAATGCTTCACACAAAGTGATCATTGGTTTCCTGGAAGACATCATAGCAAGGTTTGGGTGTCCTAACAAAATTGTCATTGATAATGTTGCATCATTCAAGGTTGAACCATTGATTCAGTTCTGCGAATAGTTTGGGATCACTTTGATTCATTCCACCCCTTACTATCCTCAAGGAAACGGGATTGCAGAATCCTCGAACAAAAGAATTAAAGATCATTAAAAATATGTTAGAGGATAACAAAAAGGCATGGGATTCGAAACTCAAATTTGCTCTATGGGCTGACAGAGTGACAATGAAAAGTTCCTTGGAAATTTCCCCTTTCCAACTTGTATATGGAGTTAAGGCATTTTTTCCTTCTCATCATGCCTTACCTATGGCAAAATTCTTCCAAGATTATCAAGGGGAACCTGATCATATGATCAGAAGGATTCAACAGCTAGTTGAAGTGCAGCAAACCCGAGAGTAGCTTGTAGACAAAGCATCTGACCATCAACCGAAGATCAAGCAGGATTTCGACAAAAAGGTAAATAAAGAGGATTTTCAATTGGGCGATTTGGTGCTCAATTGGGATGCACTAAAGCAGGATAAAGGCAAGCATGGTAAATTTGAAGCTTTATGGATCAGTCCTTTCAAAATCTCTGAGGTATTCTCTAATAACACTTTCAAGTTACAGAATATGGAGAATGAAGAAGTTTTTGGTGGCCCTGTTAATGGGCATTTCCTGAAAAGGTACTTTGCTTGAGCCTTGAATGGCTCTTCATATCATTTTAAATATCATTCTCTTTTTATTTTTGTTTCAATAACTAACCCCATAGCCCTAGGATAAGGCATTGTATCTACTCATTCTTGGCAGCCCACAGGGGGCATGCCATCCCCTATGGAGCCAATGTTATTACACTAAATCGCCTTGGGTCTTTTAGTTTGTTTTAATTCCCTTTTTTAAGCCTTAGATTTTAATTTTCTTTGAAAGTTTCATCCCTTTATTAGTTTATGATTAGTAGGACCCCTTAGACGATTAAATTTTTGAGTTTTAGCTGTAGTTTGATCCTCAAATTGATTTTTGATCCCTGGTCCATTTTAGCGTTTGATTTATTTTTTGTCTCTTTCATGACTTGTCCCTAGGTCGATCCCTCCCATTGATAAAATGATGTGACACATATTCCTCTTCACTCATGATCTCGTGGGCATGCCGCATTGTCCTTGCTTACCTGTCCAATCACATTTTGGAATGGAAGTGTTGCCTACTCATCAGGCAGTTCTATAGCACCTATCACGGTCATCATACTTCCACTTCGAGTCATGATTGACACAACTGATGTCATGCCCATTTTTTTCAGTGCCAGAATTCATTTAAAGATGCCTTCAAATATCCTGCATTTATGAGCCTTGGTAATGGTTTCTAATTTTGAAAAACTCAACAGTGTTGCGCTATGCAAATTCACAAGTTCTGATCAGGTGACCACATGTCAACCAAATCCGATGCTGAGAAAGATTCAAGGGCCAGAGTTTTCTCAATTTCATCCTAAGATTGCATTGAATATCTCAACAAGTGTCTACTCCATAGGTATCTCGTGTTTCCTCCTCTACATATTAATTTTCACAGGAAATTTGTGCTCAGGTTTTCGGTTTGCTAAGCTTGCACAATAGTAAGGGACCCATATTTGCATGGTAACCTTGTCTTTTCTCCTCTTTAGACCTGTAAACTTCTTTGCCTGTATCTATGGTCTGATCATTGTTGTTTGCTTTAACCATTGAAATCGAAAGACTGTAAATATCCTATCCTCTATGTATGTGTTGCGCTACCCAGAGGCGTTGCTCAAACCCTCTCTGTTTTCCTTGCTTCCTTTCACCTTGAAGTTTGGCGTTTTTACTCAATTGCATAGGGCCAATTTCAGATTACCCCCTCACTGTTTACACTTTAGAATACCTCTACAAGTCTAAGGGTTTAATTCTTAAAGTCGAGCTTGAATTACTAGCATAAGTCTGTCTAAAAGGGTCTGCCTTATATATTTGAAGCCCTATTCAAAGCCTTCCTGATCATTACCATCCCTTAATCATTTCAAAATCCTTCATTCTGAGCCATGGAGACTCCTCAATCGAGGAAGACACACAAAGGTGGCAAGGTGGTTAGGACAAAACTGGTGGACATGCATCTTTTTGATATAGAGCCCATGGAAAGAGAGGCCTTTCAAAGAGTAGGGTGCCTCTCTTTCTATCAAAACATGCAGAGAGGCCATCCAGAGGTATCAAGACAATTTGCATTACAGTTTGATGGTAGGAAAACCAAAGTTGGGGATTTGGAGTTTGAGGTGATTGAAGCCTCTATCTCAGCTGCAACAGGGATCCCCATTACAGGTGAAAAGTGGTTGAAATCCATGGCTTTGAGTTCAGCCTATGCAAAATATATTTTTAAACATGAATATCAAGAGAATGATTTGTCCAAAAGTATGCCAAGGAGTCAATTGATTGAACAATTTGATAGATTATTGAAGATCATACAAATATATTTTACTTGTGAAGGGAGATTTAACACATTGTACTAGTACCATATAAGGTTGTTGCTACATTTTATTGGTAAGGTTGAGATGAATATTCCCTATTACTTGTTGAGGAGTATAGGTAAGATGTTAGACATGATACAAGCTAAATCTAAAGATGTGGATTCTAGCCTTTTCAACTCTGGATTAATCAGAATGCTAGTCTCTGAGGAAATGGGTAAGAAAGAGATTTCATGGGAGGATTTTGTTGTTACCTCTCATTTCAATTTGGATTTAGCACCAAATACTCAATCACAGAAGGAAAGTCCTTTCTCATCCACCAGTTCTACTAAAACAGGGACCAGTAGGAAGAGAAATGGAAGAGCCCCTATTCAAGTTTCAGAGATCATCAAGCAGGACATAGAAACCATGAGGAAGTTTGTCCTTCTCCACACAAAGATTTTTCACCACCTCCTCCACCAGGGTTAGAAGAGATGCCCTCTTCTACCAAAGATACATCTAAGAGAGGGAAGAAGATTCTCTTTCCCTCTTCTCCTCCAGTAGTCAAAATCAAGGGTAAAAGACCTTTCACAAGGTCATCAGTTCCTAAGGAGGTTTTCAAAGAGCAGCCTTTACCAGAAACCCCTATTCAAAAGAAGAAAGGAAAAAACATTGAAAATATTGTGGAGGAGAAATCAAAAACCCTTATTCAGAGGAAGAAGGGTAAAGGTAGTTTTCAGCCTACTGAAGGGAAACAAGAAACCCATGTATAGAAGGGTAAGGGTAAAGGTACTAAAAGACCTTTGGAGAGGAAAGATGAAACCTCTGAGAAAGTCATTGAGAATCCTGTTGAAAGAAAAGATGAAACCCCTATGAAGAGAAAGAAGAATAAAAGTAAATCCATCAAGGAACCTGATGAGGTAGAGAAGACACTTCCCATGTAGAAGGAAGAAGAGTCTGAGAAGAATCCTATTGAGACTGTGCATGCCACTGTTCCTCCTGACAGTTAGACCTACAAAAGACTTATCAAGCATATTAGAGATGCAAGAAAATAAATAGCTCATCTTAAAGAAGAAGATGAGGTCCACTTGTCTCAGATGAAAGAGCTCATGGATGGCTACAGTCACACCCTTGACTTGGCAAGGTTTGCAGCAAGAAAGGCCCAACCCCTTCATAGACAGTTAAATAATATTTACATGAAAAACATAGGCTTTCAGTCTCGGAATAGAAAGCTAAAGGCTGAGTTGAAGCACTTTCAAGATGAGGTAGCCCAAAGAAATTTACAGGTGTTGGTCAAAGCTTCCATTGAGGATGAAAAACCAGCAGCTAAGGAGAGAAAAACTACATAGAGGAAGCCTGTCAATGCTAAGAAGAAGAAGTCTGATATGTCAATTGAATATCCTCTTTCTACCAGAAAGATTGTGAGGTTAAGTGTCAAAATGACAAAATAGTTGGTAAAAGGTAAGCCCCATTTTTGAGGATGTTTCCTTTTTGGGAGGGTTAACTGATATGTAAATATTATCTCTACCAACTATACATGATTCTAAGCGTTTAACTATATGGGTTTTGATTTTTTTCTAAGTGCTGGTTTCCCCCAGTGGTAAAAAGCACTACCTATTAGACGGTCAAGGCACCTAAGTAAAATGGTTTTGTCATCATGAAAGACCACAAATTTCTTGGCACATGTTCAAGGTTGAAGGCTCTGCATTTTTGGCAATGCTCCCCAAACCTGTACACAGATGCAACGTAAGTGGTGCTACCTAATATTGGGTAGAGAACAGAGTTGGCATATAGGCACAACATAGTGGCACTACCGAATATTTCATAGAGGGTAAAGGTTTGCACACAGGTGCAACATAGGGGTGCTACCTAATATTTCACAGAGAGTAGAGTATGTACACATATGCAGCACAGTGGTGCTACCTACAGTCGCTACCTTGTCTCCTTGTAGTGTGCTACCCAAGGAAGATGCCAACAAACACCAGGGATCTAGGAGGACCAAGATAACAAATTTTGGATTAATTGATGATGGAGAAGGATGGAGAAACAACAAATGACATCATGAAGACAACCACATGCTTTGAAAGACACATGACAAACAAGGAGCTGCTCAGCAAAAGGGAATCAAATTAGTTTGAAATTCAGTTGGATTAGTCACCAACATTTTCCTGTTTTATAGCATAGGTGGTTAGATAAGCTGTTAGATCAAATAAATGTTTAGAGTTTTTCAAGGGAAGGGGGCCAATGCGTACCTCTAGTTGTTGCCTCCCTTTGTTATAAATAGATAGATTAATTTCTTTAGTATGTTTGGATGGTTGAGCAAGGCTCCCTTATACTGTAGTATTTTGATGAAGTAACTGTGATCTAGTGATGTAATGGACTTAAGACTTTTTGGATAACATAAATCAGCTTCTCTTTCAGCTTATTTTCTTATGATGCTAAATTTTCATGCTTTGAATGATTCACATGAATGATTATGGTGATGTTATCATGGATGTTTGATCATTATGTTATTATGATGTTTATTTAGCTTCCTTAGTTTACCAGTTCAAGAAGATATTGTGTTAAGAAACTTTCCTCCTTAGGATTTTATGGACCTGATGTTTACAACAGCCCCTACACTTATCTCATTCAAGTCTTCCCTCTATTCATACTTACTCCCAAACTACTGATTGAAGTTAGCCAATACCTTAATTGTTGGTGCATGTTAGCCTTGTTATCTGAGTTAGAACATTATCGTTTGATTCATTTTCCATTTGACCCTTTAAACACCCTTACATTCACTTATAACTCGATGGGTACTAGGTTTTTCTTCCATGCAATCTGAAGGTGACTCCTAGTGCTAACAGTAAGGCTCTGTGCTTGATAGAGGAGTTGGATCTATGCCTTGACCTGATTTTGGGAAGGTGGATCTAGTGCTTAGTGCACATATCACCTGTCTAGTACAAAGCTTGGCTCTATGACTTGGTGCACATGAGAAGACAAATGTAAGAGATTAAAGCATAATAAAGAAGAAGCAGTTGGTGGACGTAGCCGCACACTAGGGTGAACCACGTATATCATGTGTTGATGGTTTTATTTGTGCTATGATGTTTATGTTGTGAATATGCTTAGTCCATGGATTGTTATGTATGATTGATAGATATATGAATGATTAGTGCTTTAATTATGTTGAATGTACTAGATCTAACATATGATTCTAAGTGCGATGTCTATTTTTTCATTGTTACTGCACCGATCTATCCTTAGGGTTTGTTCTGCGATGTGAATAAAGTTTATAAGCTAATGCATGTTATCTTTAAAGTAATTTGTGAAGTGTTATAATCATATATCTGTGTCCTGGCTTGGTTACAGACACTTGAATCCTGTAACCCCCCCTGCCTCTACCTTAGGTGAGACTTCACCTCTTTCACAGGTGTTTCCGAAAGGGCCGGTAGTTAGGATTTTTTTGGTGCATTGTTGAAGCGTTGAACCTTGGGTATTCCCTTGTCAACGATGAAGGTTTTTTAGTCATTTGGTGTCTGAAATGGTCTTGTAGTATAGTCCATATAAGAGGACATCAAAATGAATTTGACAAGTGAACTCCAAAAAAAGGAACTCCAAGAACCAATTACAACCATTGATCAATGATCCAATAGCGTTGACTGGTTCATACTCACTCTAGTCCCGATGACATGATCAAAAATAAATGATGGAGATTGAATGAAGATCTAAATCTGGTGATTTCTTAGTGATAAGTCCCTAAGGGTACAATAGGACTAATGGTCCTGACAAATATGATCACATATTGACGGTGGAAATTAAATGGAAACTATGATTAGACGGTGGATGAGTGTTGAGGTCATGGAGGTCCTATAGGAACCCCAATTGTCCAAATAAACATGATTTCAGATCGATGGATGAGGTTAAATGGAGAAATGATCAGATGGTTGCTAAGTGTCAAGGACCAGTGAAGCAGATCACGTAAAATGAAAAATGTTAGGGCCCAATTTTGAGGAAGAGGCAAAGGGACTCAGAGCTGACTTGATGAGAATGAATTCGTATATAGATAACTGATTGAGTACACAACATATATAAATAATGATCCCTTGATCAAGCTAGTTGTGGTAGTTGAGGATATGAAAAATAGAGGAAGCAGAGCAGAGTTCATATCTCATGAACCTCATGGAAAAGAATAATGAATATTCTGTGAAGTGGTTTGTTGTGGCTTACGGTCAATTTGAGGTAGAATTGTTTTGAAAGGAATTTCAGACCATCCAAGTTGGTGCCTAGATTGTAATAGTATTGGTGTCCTATTTTATTTGTAGGTTGGTGCCTATAGAAGATTGGTGTCATATTTCATTTGTAGGTTGGTGCTTGGAGTTTATAATTTGGTGCTCATAAGAGGATTGGTGTCCTTACAGAACATTATTTGTCCACAAATTGACATTTATCTATAAAATAATTTCAAGGTTTTCACTTCTATATATGTAATGTGTTTATTATGATGAATATCTCTTTGATATGAATTCTTGCAACAATATGTTTTGAATCAATGTAAAACGAAAAGAGTCAAAAGTGCACAGTACTAATTCACCCCCCCCTCTTAGTACTACTAGCATTCCAACAAAATATGTAAATAAAAATGAAGACATTGAAGTTACATTACAACAACTTTCAATTGATTTTAGAGAATTTGAAAATACATTATTTGATATAAGAGCACAAAAGGAGATGATAGTTGATCCTTTGCACGAATACATTGTGAATTGGTTAAAGTTATATTTAATAAAAATTATTGAAGAGAATAAAAAAAAAGTGGTTAGTACCGTTCATGAAACTGTCACCAAGGAGAATATAAGAGAAACATCAGCCACAAAATGATACATAGTTTCCATCACAGTAAGTAATACAGATCACATTCTTCCCAATTCTTTTCTCTTCATGTTCAGAAGTCATCCAATTGTGTTTTATTTGTCCCAAGACAAACATAACTGATTCTCTAATCTTTTCTCTTTGTCTTATTTCCAGGTCCAACCTCGTTCCTATTCCTAGATTTATTTTATGGTCCACGGGAGCCTAATCCTAGTCCAACTTTGGATGAATTCAATTTAATTTTTAACATTGTTAAAGGCTATATTAGTTTTTTTGGAAAAAACTCCCAGAGAACTACTTCAAAGATAAAATTTAATAATATCTTTTGAACTCTGAGTTTTGAGCATTTTATATTCAAAGTTTTCCTATCATATTTTATTATGTTTTCAATGAAAATATTTTTTAAGTTATCTCATATGTGGTCCTTTATCTTCCATTCCTTGAATGTGATAGAAAATAATTGAATTTTGTGATGGATGTGAGTTTTATGTCATGTTTTCTATAATTATTATTTATGTACAATATTTCTGCAAATATCATATTTTTATGAATGAATATTCCTAGTCCCTTTCTCAGGAATTCTTTGATGCATGTATATTATTTTCAGTCAGCAATATATTTATTTATTTGATTCATAAATATTTGGAATTTGATATTTTTCACACTCCTATTTTTCATGTTATTGTCCCAAGATATTCAAAGATAAATCTTTAAAGAAATTACAGAGGAGCACCACCTCTATCAAAACATAGGGGGATTCATATCCTCGTGAGGTTGTTGTTTGGACCATAATCGATCTAGACATAAAAAAATTTGGTGACCATACTAGGGATAATAAAAGGCTGGTTTGTAGACCATAATTATGATGACCCAACCTCATCAGAATCAACCCCAGTTACAAGTTGGTCTTGGGAATCAAACGAGCGTTCTTCATCAATTATATGATTTCACATTTACAATAGCTAGAACTCATGAAGAGATTGAAAGGTCATGGGAAAATATTATCCATGAAGAGGAAAGAGAAATTGCAAGATGGAAAAGAAGAAAAAATAGAAATTGAAGCTAGAATAATACAAGGGCCTAATAACAGGAAGTGAAAGAAATCAACTTCAATTTCCAAAAAATAGAGAAAGGTCCATCATTGAAAAAGAAAAGTATCCAATCATGGATGATATAAAATAAATAAAAACCCTAAGAATCATGAATAATGGAAAATACTTCCATGAAGAAAGGTTAGAAATAGCCCACTTAATACACAAGGAGTGTTGGACAGTTGGTTTGGACAACTGGTTGTCATTGATGTCAACCCTTGAATAAGTTCAGAAGCCCTAGAGATATGGTTTATATTGATGGTGAGTTAGTTGTTATTTATGATTGGATTGATGTCAATTGATGTGATGGGTGTATTTGGAGAAGTCTCCAAAATGGTACCCTTATGGCATAGCTCTAAGCATGGCCCTCATGGGAAGACACTTTGAAGAAATCTACAAGAAACCCCTAAGTATGGTTAAGGATCCCGTAGTTGATCATGAAATTAGGTCATGAAGGATAGAGTAAATGAATGTAACTCACTCATGGATGGATATTCCTTGTCATGCCATTTCTGGTGATAGGTGGTATGCCATGTGGTTCCTCACAGTTGAGGAGTTATGAGGTCATGAAAATGGAATCCCCAAAGATGGGTTAAGAAGCCCTAAAGATGCGTCAAGAAGCCCCTAGTTGGTTACAATTCGTTAATGAAAGGGTAAAGTGGTTCTAACAAGAAAGTTCAAGAATCCCTAAAGTTAAGGAAAGAGGTCATAAAGTTAAGGAAATAGATTACTTAGAAAAAGTATAAATACACCTCAAGAAGTCTCTCATAAGCACATGATTTATACACACAAGTTCATTGAATATCTATCTAGTTGATAAATTTATTCTTATATGAGGTAACCAAGGATATATGAGGCATTTTTTAGAGGGAATATGAAGTAAAGAAGGTCAAAATTGCAAGGGAGGATGAAGTCTTGTGAGGATGTGTTATGAGGTATGTTATTTACAGGTCATCTTACCCTTTTCACTATAACTTTTGTTTCTAGAATGATTTCGATATAGAAACCTAGAGGATATTTATATGACATATCAAGGTACCTATGGTAGAAATTTCATCTTCTGGATCATTGTATTTTTAGAGATACACTCTATGGAATATAGGGTTTTTGTCTAGTCCTGGAACTAGTCTCAAACAAGTGTTCTGGGTAAAAAGGTCATAAGCTCTTAATAGAAAATAAAAATTTTGTGAGTCAAAATTCATTGGATATATTACCATTCATAGATTTTTTTGTGCGATTTTCATATCCAGATATCAAATATTCTGCTCTTGGCATGCTCTACAAGTTCTCTCTCTAGAATAAGATAGAATTAAGAAAGGTCTTCCATTTTTTTTGTAAATAGTTTTTTGGAAGGTTCCAAGCAGTGAAACCTAGAGGAATTGTAGAGAATATATTGAAGAGTATTGTGTACAATTTTCATACCTTTATTCATTACATGTACAAATTTATGCTTGTTTAAAGTTAGGGTTTGTAACTAATCCAAAAACTAGTCCCGTGAGACTAAGGTAAAGTTTTATGAAGATGTTAATATATTGTTGTTGAAGTTGAGGAAGGTATGAAGGTCTGTGATCACATACATCAAGTATGCTACATATTTATAGGTATTTTTATATGCATTTTTTGAGGGTTACATGTTGATGATGTTATGGTGTATGGTGTTCAAACAGATCTTAAATTTTTATCCCTAAGGCCTAAATTTTTCTTTTTCGGGTTTCGACGTGTATGGTGTTCAAACAGATCTTAAATTTTTATCCCTAAGGCCTAAATTTTTCTTTTTCGGGTTTCGACTTTTCATAAAACATGAGTTTCGTATCATTTCTAAGTACACGATACTTTTTTCTTAATTTTTCAGATAATGAAAGGGAAAAAGGTTTACAAAAATTATAAGACTCCCGACGCTTTTAATTTGAAAATTATTTAAAACGTGTTAAAATTTAAACTAATGATTTTTAAATTAAGCTTAAAAGAATTTTCGGGATTCAGGGTTTACTACAAACAAATTTTTGATGCAAATCGAATCATGAAATCTTAATCCCTGATTTCCCGAAATGTTGAAATCTTAATTTAAACACGAATTAATTAATTCTCTTATAAGAAAGGTTAAGGGTTAACATAATTATGTAGCGATTTCGAGATTTGCGGTTTAGTGAGATCACAACTCCTGTCATCATGTTTCCCGAAATCCCAAATTACAAAACCCTGATCCACAGTTCACGTTAAATTAAAATAATTATGTTTTGGCCTTAGTCATGATTAATTATTTAATTAAGATAAGTTAAGTCCTGTTTAAAAAGCAAGCCATCACGATTTTGCGATTTTGGAGATCGAATTTTATTGATAACATACTTCTCAACATCAGGATTTCTGAAACCCCAAAAAGTGAAGTTTTCAGCTTTAAACTATGATTAACACTAATTAACTTTTTTTTCAAAAACAAGATTAATGGTAATCATTATTTAAGTGTTCATTCGTGTTTCGCTTTCCGATTAAGTAGGTTTCTCATTTTCTTCAAAAACTCGAAGGCGCTTAAATAAGAACATTAAATGCGTATCTCGGAAAAATATCTTCCGCATTAAGAGCTTTAAATTCATGACAACTGTGCTAATCTTGTCATTTTTAAATGTATTCAAAATAAACATTCGAATGTTTGTGTTTTCATTTTAAGCTGAGCTCGTTCATCCATTTTTTGTAACAGGTTTTCAATTAAACGCAGAAGTCATGGCACCCAAAAAGGCATCGAAGAAGAATGAAGACGCACAGGAAGGAGATATTATCTCCGACACTACTCCACATGCTATAGATTCTATTAAATCTTGGACTCAAATCTTCGAATTGCTGGAATATGATTTTGAGAATGCTCATCCTGATTCTGAAAATCATTTCTGGGACATCGCTGAGTCAGAGCTTCATAAGATCATTGCACGCCCAAGGCTCGTGGCATACACTGATATGATTAGCTGGGCTCTGGATAAGGTCGATATCCCAACAAGGAGAATTTTAAACGAGCAAGGAGCTATCATCGGCTCATTCAGACCAGAGCACATTCAAGTAATGTATAAACTCTCGCCAAATCCTAAACATACTTTTAATGCTGAATTTTTAGCAGAGTTTTAGAGAAAAGAATGTATTGAGGTAGACCAAACATATCTCGATATGATTAGAGGATGTACGAGGTCTCAAGCAAAGTTTAGGGCTGATTCCCATGGGATTTATGCTACAACATCCTTAAATGAATACATGGTATATGTAGCCATTATGTTATGTAGACTTTTCGGGAGAAAAGATTCCTGTCATTTTCATGCAGATTGGGTGCCCTTTTTAGAGGAAGCTTCAGAAGGAAATGGTTTTAACTGGCATAAGATTTTTTCAAATAACCTAACACAAGAAATCTTAAACTACAAAGCAGCAAAATCAAAGGGACAACCAACAACTTTTTATATGTCTGCATACATTATGGATGCAATCTGTTTTGTGACTCCCTTTCCATTAATGAATTGGAGCTGGAACATTTCCTATCCAGAATCCATTCATAAATATCATTTGGCCCTTTGGGAAGAAAATGCTAAAGATGCATTTTACGAGGTTTGTCATTTTATTATTATTCCTATGCACATAATGTTTTTTGGATGTGAACCCCCTTGCATTTATGATGCAATCATAGAAAGTCTTAAAGCAGTTGCTGACTAGTTTATGGAGGAAAATTTTTCCTACATTCGGGTTTATGGCCGTTCCATTCCCCCTCATGCACTCCCTAAATTCCTACCAGACAGATTGGTGTGCAGGGAGGTAGCTCATCAGATAGTAAAGGGCAGTGTTGGATTAGAATTAAAAGTAGCTCAAAAGAAATCATGGCCATCTTTCCCTGTTCATATTGGGAAATTTTATTTATTAAATTTAGGCCATTCTAAGGTAGAGACTAAGTCATTAGAAGAAGTGAAATTAGTAGATATTGAGCATAGAAAATATGACCCCTACCAAGTAATAAGTAGGCATTTCATACATTGTAATCTAAAGGCGTATGAACATGAAGCATCTATTTATGATGATATATTTAAAGATGTTAAATCCTATGAAGAAGTACTGAACAGAGTACATGACATGCCACCTGAATCATAGACCGGATTCACATCTTTTTAGAGCCATAGGCGAAGTTGCCTACCCAAGAGTTTGCAGGGTGAAGTTTCGACCCCACCGCCAGAACAGGAAGGGCCC